>PVJA010045392.1:0-15600 GCA_004027025.1 Myocastor coypus
TTTTTTTTTTTTTTTTTTTTTTTTTGGTGTGGGCATACTTTGCATGTCTCATAATTTTTATTGAAAATTGGACATTTTAAATACTATGGTCTGATAACTCCAAAAAAGTCTTTTCCTCCTCAAGATTTATCTTGTTATAACTTTTCTCAAGTAGTGCTTGCTTCGGCAGCACATATACTAACAAATAACTTTTCTCAAGTATTTAAGGACTTTACTATTTGTCATATATGGTCTCTGAAATCAATTTTTTTAGCTTGTGTTTATCTAGTGTTTAAAAAAATTTTCTTGAATGCCTAGAGCTAACAGCAAAAAAGCCAAAAAGGGGATGAAGACTAGAAAATAAAAATATGCTACAATGTTTTCCTACCATTTTTAAATGGCCTTTATCTTAACTCATTGTACGCTTGGTTGCCACTGTCTTTTGCCTATTCTGTGTCTGCCAGTGTTGTTAAAAAGCTGAAGCTATTGTGGCTAAAAGTTTTCAGTGTTTCCTTGAAGAACAAGGCCTACTCTGACATTTCTGCTGCCTTGTTTCCTGCCATCCCTTCATTGTACTCTTAAGTTTTACAGGTATACTTTATCAGCTTATCCAAACGTTTTCACTTAAACTACAAAATATTTCTCAGTTTCAGAATCTGCAATTATAACCCTAATAGTGCTACTGCAGGCTCACAAGGGTGCTCTGCCAAATGTGCACATATGTATAAAGTTCTATAAAGAAGAAATGGCGAATTTCGTGATAAGTCTGGCAGAAAGAATTATTACATAGAAAATGTCAGCCTTTTCACAATTAACCTAATTAATGAATGAAGAGTTATACAGCTATTGGGATCAGACAGGGAAACAGACTTTTCTCCAGCTTTGATGCTATCCTGTTTTATGGCCCTAGCGGAAGGTGCATCCTTCAAAGTCTTTATTGTAGATGATCTTTGGGACTTGGCCCGGACTAGTATAAGTGTTCCAAAAGTATTTGTTAGATAAACTTCAAGCTAGGTAGAAACTGTATTAACAAAAGGCAGGAAGTATACATTCTAATACTGGAAAAGCATAGAAACTTTCACCTAGAGGGATTGGGGAGGTAGCACAGTAGAATAAGCACTTGCCTGGGAAGTACAGGGTCCTGAGTTCAATCCCTGATTCGGGGGTGGTGGGGGGAGAAAGAAACTTTCACCCAGAAAACTTTCCCAGGCAAGTTCAAAAAATGATGTTTAAGTAGGGCAGGTGAGATGTTGGAAACACTAGAGTGATTGAAGCTCTTTCCATAAGTAGTTTCCACTTTACAAACAACATTTTTAGGAGGAAATGTGTGCTCTCCTGTGCAAAAAGGCAGTGTGGTCCTAGGAAGCAATATGCTGCAGGTAACCATTGCCCAATTTGAATATTAATTTTTTTTTTTTTTTTTTTTTTTTTTTTTTTTTTTTTTTTTTTTTTTTTTTTTTTTTTTTTTTTTTTTTTTTTTTTTTTATGGCCGGCTCAGCCTGCCCTGAGGGCAGGGCTGGTGCAGCCTGTGGTACTGGGGGTTGAACTGCTGTCCCTGCAGCTGCCTAAGTTTTCCTAAGCAGGCGCTTTAGACCACTGAGCCATCCCGCTGGACCCCCCAATTTGAACATTAAGTGAGGGCAGGAACATAGAAAACCTGAAGACCTAGCACAGTGTCAGTTCTCAGTAACCTAACCCTCTGCATAGCTCACAGAAGGGAAATACGAGTTTCCACAGGTTTACATTTTATGTGACAGAAAAGCTGTGCTGGACCAGATTTGCAATGATTGGGAATACGGGAAAGAAAACAGGTCGGTTGATGTATAAGGAGTAGATTTTATACAAAATTGGGCTATGGCAAGTGGAACTGTTATTTGAAAATAATTTTCTTCTTTTCTTGTATTAATGACTTATCCCCACATAATGAGAAATCTTGGCAGCAATTTTATCTGCAGACATAGCAATGGGTACCAGTTCTGTACCAAGATCCCAGGAGACAGGCATGTACTTCCTCCATGTTGTGAACAGAGAAGATACATGTAGCAGTCCTTGCCTCACATTCATATCACTCACCTTTACGTGTGTCATCCAAACTACGGAACCTCAGCACTGGTTTCGCAAGTATCAGAATCATTGTGCTACTTGGAGAAAGAGGGAAATCTCCCTTTGTTTTGGGAGTTTTCAAACAGCGACGTGTGAAAACATTTGGCATAAGAAAGTTCTTGAACCAGTACATATTCAACTACACATCTGAAAGTAGTCTTCATTTTTGAAGGTGGAAAGCCATTCTCATATATTTAATGAGTACATGCATAAGATCAACAAAAATTCAGTATTATTTCTTATCTAAAGTATAAAACCTAGTGTTTTAAAATATGATATTTTCAAGGGAATCAGAAAATGCATGTATTAGTTATTTTCTTGTCACTGGGATACAGTACCTGGCAGACTCAATTTAAAAGTTGAGTTTCTTTTGGCTCATAGTTGGTAGAAGCTTTAATTCATAGTCACTTGGCTCCAAGGCAGGACAGCAAATGAGAGGAGAGTCACTAATGGCATGGTGCCAGAAAGCAGAGAAAAGGACAGAGAACCTGGGGGGATGAGCCCTGCCCTCCTCCCGCACCCACTACCTCTCCAGAGCAGGCCCACTGCAGGGCCCCATGGTCCACTCCTTTCCTCAAAGCCACAAGTACATGCTCATGAAATTTGTGTCAGGATGTAATGAACCTTATAAGCCATGACAATGCAAAGCTCAAGGCTCCTCAATTACCTGTGGCCTCTTTTTCCCCACAAATGGGCATACTGTGACATGTGATGGATCACAGAATTTTTCACTTTGTTTTTTTGTTTTGTTTGTTTTGTTTTGTTGTTTTGTTTTTGGTATAGGGGATCAAACTCAGGATCTTATACTTGCCAGGTAGGCGCTTAACCTACTGAGAATTTTTTTTTTTTTTTTTTTTTTTTAGAATTTTTTATTTATTTATTTTTTCTTGTTTCAGAACCTTTGTTTGTTTATTCACTCATTTTTATGGCTGGCTCAGCCTGCCCCAAGGGCAGGGCTGGCGCAGCATGTGGTGCTGGGGATCGAACTGCGGTCCCAAGCTTTCCCAAGCAGGCACTTTAGACCACTGAACCATCCCGCCGGGCCCTGCTGAGAATTTTTGATGTGGCTATATTAATCATGAATGTCTAAACTGATTATTTTACTTAAAATGACCATATGATAATACATAGGATGATAGGTTTATTTTCATGTTCCCTTGGTTAATGTCATATCTTCCTTTAAATATTAGCAAAAACATGTTCGTATTCTGCCAAGCCTCTTCCTCTTCATTGTAAAAGGTTCTGTTACATACCCATCATGCCTTGACCACCAATGGCACTGGTTATGGTTACAGTTAAAATTGTAACAAGTTGTTTAATGAATATTCACCTCAGTATACTCTCTGCTTCAAGGAATACTAGTAGAAAGGATGTTAAAGCACAGAAACAGGGCATATATGCACCTGACTGGCAAGCATGAGAACCTAGGTTTGATCCCTAGTACTGCATGCCATGTTGGTCACTGAAACCAGGCATGATGATGCAAGCCTGTAATCCCAGTGCTAGGGAGGCTGACACAGGAGAATCTCTATGAATCTAAAGTGCATAGCAAGACCCTGTACCAAATAAGTAAATAAATAAAATATTTTTAAAAGGATGCAAACAGTTCAAAAACTATTCTGTTGTGTACTAAATTTGTTTTACATAGAGATTTTTTTTTTTTTTTTTTTTTTTTTTTTTTGTCTTTTTGAGACAGGGTCTCATTATGCAGTTGAGGCTGGCCTTGAGCTCACTTTTATAGCCCAGGCTGGTCTCGAACTCTCACCGATCCTCCTGCCTCAGCCTCCCAAGTGCTGGGATTACAGGCGTGCACCACCACGCCCAGCTTACATAGAGAAAATGTAAACGTGCAGCGTAAAGTAGAGCTCCCTACTTAATAATAGCCACTTATGTTTCTGTTATACTTTTTATAGGTTCCAAGACACATTGTCTTCCTCAATTCCTTTGGGTAGGTGAAATCTCATTCAGTTTATAATTGAGAAGTAGGCTCAGAGAGGTTAAGTAACTTACGAAGATTAGAGAGCCTAGTAATTGCTAAAATAAGGGTTCCAATCAAGTCCCAATTTTCTTTATATACCGCAGCTGCAGCTCTTACTAATGCTCTCATTCCATGTACGTATAAATATTTATAAACATTATGTCATTGTTCTGAATGAGTATATCTTGCTCTTTTGACTGTTTTATGGCGGTGGAGCTTTGCAGCAAGGCAGACCTTGCAGGAGCTCGATCTATGGGACCTCTATATTCCCTTTGCTTTGAACTTTCCTTCCTTGGATAGCAGCAACATTCTTACGTAACAACAAATCAGGAGAACATTTTCCGATCTCTCATCTAGTAAAACAGGTTAAGAGGTTATTTGTTCTTTTCACAGACTTGAACACACCTTTTATTTCTTTTTATAGATTTTCCTTTCTACTGACAGTATAAACTCCCAGTGCTGGTCTTATTTGAATGTTTTATTATTTGACACCTAGTAATAAAAGTAACTGGCACAATAATAGTTTCATATTTCTTAATGCTTAGAAATTTTCAGAAATTATTTCGCTTCTTAAACAAAAGTTACAGTAGAATTAAATAAGCATTTCCCTAGGGAGATAAAGACTGAAATCTGAAAGCAAATCACTACTAATTTTGAGCCAATAAAAAAGTCATGGAAGTGATTTTGTTTTAATATTCAGTTTTTAAAATATAACAGTAAAACCAGGGAGCGTCATGTGCAGCAGGCCCAAAGCACATTCTGTACCTAAGCTAAAATTACTCTGTGGCCTTTGACATATCAAGGGACTTTGCTATTATAAAGCAAGCATAAGAAGAAATCTTTTCAATCTTGTAGAAATTTAAACATAAGAAACATTTTTTATCCATGTATAAAGTCAGATCCTTTCACTCTTTTGCACACAATTTACAAAATCACAGCACAGATTGTCCAAAAAAACATTTGTACTAATTGTTCTGTTTATGAAATTTGAGTTACCATTCCCAAAAAACATGAAATATAAAAGAAATATTTTTCTCTTATCCAAAGCCCAAGAGAACAATAAAGTATTATATAATATGGCAGTTGGTAGGGAAGAAGGAATGGTTTAATTTTAAAGTATATTATGCAAAGGGAAAAAGATCCATTGGAAAAAGTTCACTTCATCTGGGTCTATGTATACTCATGTTTTTAATGGTAACTACGTGGAAAGTATGTGGGATATGAGCATGGTTTTCACAGTTATATGACAGATTCTTGCATTACCTAGAGAAGTGCTTCTTAAAATATTGTATGCACACTGGTGCCAGTCAATAAAATGTTTACACTAGTATACAAGATAAATATAGACATTGAGAGAAAGCGTTTATGAAACTTAACTCAATTTGACATTGCTATAGTGTCCAAATGTGTGATTTTATATTCTAGGAAAACATTGCTCAGATCCATGGTAGATTAGAAAATAAACCAGATCCCTCACCACAAATGGTATTAGAAGTTCTGATCTCACTCAGGGCTACATGATTTTTCTGAAAAGGGCCTAAGTGTAAGGATTTTAGGTCTGCAGGCCATGCTCAAGATCCTGCTTACTAAACCCTACGATGTCAGTATGCCAAAGACAGTGATAAATGGATGTGGTTATGTCCCAGTGAATCTTTTTTTTTTTCTCACTTATGTAATGGGTATAGGGTCTCACTACACATACAACTCAGCGATGCTCATGTTGTTGGTCTGCCCTGCATAAATCTTTTTTGATAGATATTGACATTTGGATTTTATCTAACTCTTCACAAAATGCTGTTTTGATTTTTTATGCTCATCATTTTAAAATGTGGAAAGTGGTCCTAGTTTCTGCAGGCTGCATTAAGCCGCAGGCTGGATCTGGCCCTCAGGCAGTCTGCTGACCCAGCTGTTCCAGTGATCTAGAGATCAAGGAACGGATGCTCTTGTTCCTAGGCTCAGCATTCCCTCAGTTTCTGGGATTTTAACTGCCACTTACTTTTACTCTGCAGTTCGGATTGTTATTCAGGAATACCTTAGGGCACTTACAGTGGTTAGAACATTATGTCTGATAAGTCCAGAAGGAAAACGTTCCAAGTGTCACTGTGGGGTTACATTTTAGGATTCAGTGTGACCTATTGGTTTACATGAACTCCGATTAAGAAAAAGCAGAGTATTAAAGAATATTAAGACGGGGAAGCTCATAATTAGCTACATAAATAAACATAATAGCAGACTATTGTAATTGTTGCCTGGAATAGGTAATACAAGTTGAGATCCTGCTTAATGCTGAACCACAAAATCTAGAAGTGGTGTGTTTTGATTGGTAATGAAATTACAGAAAATTACGAGTAGACTGTGAGCTGAAATAACATAGGGAATTGCTTGCATTCCCATTGTGTCTCAGACCCTTCTTTTGTATGGTTGGCTCTTGCTGCTGCCATAGCAGACTAGCCACCAAGACCCCCTCAGGTTTATGCTCCTAGAAATGACCACTTGGCTCAGCAGAAGTAGTTCCTCCTGGCCTGTTATTATTATTTTTTGTTATTATTTCACATAATCAAAAATTTGTAGTATTTTTGTGTGTGGTTGCACTCAATATGTTTTCACATTGATAGTGGGAAGCTAAGGCATTGTGTGCTTGACCATTCATTTGTTAGTCTGTAGTCATAACTGGATTTGATTTGATTTGATTTGATTTGATTTGATTTGATTTGATTTGATTTGATTTTTGTGGTACCAGGGATTGAACTCAGGACCTTCAGCTTGCCAGGCAAGCACTTATTCTGCTGAGCTATACTGAGCTATCTCCCTGGCCCTGGAGTTTATTTTTTAATTCTCTTTTTCACCCTTCACATATTCAGCAGACTTTTTTTTTTTTCTTGTTTCAGAGCTTTTGTTTGTTTATTTATTTATTTTTATGGCCAGCTCAGCCTGCACTGAGGGCAGGGCTGGCACAGCATGTGGTGCCAGGGATCACACTGTGGTCCCTGCAGCCGCCTAAGCTTTCCTAAGCAGGCGCTTTAGACCACTGAGCCATCCTGCTGGGCCCCTCCAGCATACTCTTAGAAGGAAATTTTGCCTGTCTCTCTCTCTCTCTCTCTCTCTCTCTCTCTCTCTCTCTCTCTCTCTCTCTCTCTCTCTTTCTCTCTTTCTTTCTTTCTTTCTTTCTTTTTTTTTCTTTTGGGACAGGGGTTTGAACTCACAACCTTACACTTGCCAAGTAGGCCCTTGTGCCACAGAGCTATCTCCCCGGTCCCCAGAAGGGAACTTTCTTGTATTTGCAACATGCATACTTCTTTCATTAAATTGATAGAATTCAGTGTTTTGAAATAGTAGGATAGAATCTACTTATTTTTCAAACATAAGAGCTTAACTTTTGTATGCATGCCATGACATTTTTGGACTAAGTCAATCCCTCCTGAAAAGAGAGAAATGAATTGGTATTCAGGGAGACATATCCTTGGAATGTGAGCAAGCCCATTAAGACTGTATTTTGAGTAAAGCATGTTTGATTATAAACATGCTTTCTTCCATGGCATTATCATACACAACAAACAAACTATACTTCTCAATATTTGAAAAGAACCTGCAAAAAATTGTTCCCTAGATTATATTATAAATCCATTAAAACATGCATTTTCAAACATAGCAACTTTTTAAATAGGCAAATTCTAGGTTTCACTTAAAAGTAAAAGTTGAAGTATTATAAGTGCTTTCTTTATTGTTCATATTAGTATCATTTAAAGGATGTTATTATTGGAAATATTTGCTTCTTATTAAAATAAAAATACAACATGTGGAGTCACAGCTGACCAAAAAGAGAGATCACAGGAATCAGACCCAGTACTACAACTAAAACAAGCTGTCACCAAATGCACAACAATGGGCGATGCACCAATAACAGCTGGCTCCATTCCAGTAAGACTGTTACTAGCAGGGTGTAGTAAGTTATTTATTATTTTAATATATTTATAAACAAAATGCCTTGTCCTATAAAACTCTGTAGATAGTCAGTAGAATGCTGGTTACATAGCTAATTTATAAACAACATGAAGTGGAGGGCACTAACTTTTATTGAAAGTTTAGAATCCTTCACAATGCTATATCCAATAGGAATTAAATTGTCTTACAGATATTAAGTGTTACCCATACAACATGGAAGGTGTTTAGCAAACAGTAGTATTTTTTTAAGATTATGAAATGCTTTTTGTTAAATGATATTTCCAATTAGGGACATTTGTAAAGAAAGTCTTTGTAACATAACAGCTAGTTCTCTTCAGAATGGCAATCAAAAATAATGATTCATCCTGAACCTATTGGCATATATCTACAACCCTAGCTACTCAGGTGGCTGAACAGGAAGCTGTGTCTCAGAATAAATAGAAAATAAATAAAAGTGGCTTTGAAGTGTACAGGCCTTGAGTTCACTCTCTAGTACTGCAAAAAAGATGATAACAATGGTGATGACTTGCGGTTCTCTGCATGTTTTATTGGAGAAGTCCTTGAGTACTTAGCCGTGGACATTTATGTTCCGAGTAGCATGTCTCATTAAATTAATTGCTTCTCGGTGAATTGAGTTCCCTTCAATGCCAGCGGATAATGAATGGGCACAGTTATAATTCATTTCATCTGTAGATTACTCTTTCTTTGCATCTAGAAAAGCATCTTAACGTGCAAGACCCTTGGTTAATGAAAAAGGTTAAAATGTATAAAACAGATGAACTATCTGAATTGTTCTATTACTAAAAATATGTTCACTTGGAAATAATTTCAAAATTGTAATAACTATAGCTATTTTGAAATATATTAGATAAAAGCTCCAACAGCATAAACTAATAATTTTGCATTACCAGATTGCTTCCAGATTTTTCTTCTTTTATTCACTAAATAAGAATAGTTCATAGGACTGAGTTTTGAATGCCTCTTTCCCAAAGAGCTATTTTTACATAAATACCAGATCTATAAACCTATAAAATAAACATTATGACAAATTTTATAAAGCCTTCCAGCCAATTTTTTACTGTTTGCTTATGGAGAGGATATTATACAAATCCAAAAGAACTATAAAACATTTTTACATAAATGATCATTGGAGTTAGACGGAGGAAGTCATTAATATCTGTTGTGGACAAATATTAATTTCAGCTCTTTTTAGATACATACACTCACTTGCCACTATCTGCCCTCCATTCCTGCATTGCCTTACCCTGGGGCATTATCTTATGCATTCACTGTCATTATGTCAAGCTTCCAAGGTGTTTTGGTGTGGCACTAATTCTTTCACCCATACCAACTTTGTTTCTTTCTAATTTGCTTATAGGTCTCATAATAGTATTCTTTTGTTCATTATTATTTCCTTTTCTTAACCTTCCTTTTTATCATTCTTTTAACTTATCTGGTTACTCATATCACACTTGATCACAGTCTTTTAATGTTGTGATATAATGCCCTCATGGAGTTTGGAGGAGGTGTGGAGAAAGTGGATTCTTGATTTATTGCCGTCTCATCCTTTCTTTCATTATTTTCTTTGTTTTAGTAATACTTCCTAGTTGTAGTTTTTGTTGTTGTTGTTGTTGTTGTTAGACTTAAGTTAATATAAATAAATTGAGTTGCTGTCTTCTCTTTGCTCTGTAGTATTGAAAAATTGTCTTCGTCTTTCATTTGACCCTCTCTGATTAGACCTTTGTGTCTTAACCCAGCATTTCATTTAGTGTGAAGAACTGATCTGAGGATCTGTCTGCTCAAAAGAGGTACAGTCAATTGTACAAGAGCTATATGCAATGCTTATGAGATCTGGGCTGTGTGAGACTCACTCTACATTCATGGAGGTGTCTTCTAAGGAGTGAAGATAGGAGATCTGTCTTCTCTGGCACTGTGTCATTCTTCCTGCACTAGATGATGGCAAGGCCATTTGTTGATTTGTCCAAGAATATGTTCCCATCTGTTTGTCCTTTAGATGTTTCCTTGCCTTGCCAACCTTTTCCTTACCCCCCCCCCAAGCAGGGGTTTCTGTCCTTCCCCCACGAGGGAAGACAAGACTGTATGCTTTTTGTATATCATCATTAATCCACAGAGAGGAAAGGGCATTTGGCCCAGGATTCTCCTCTTCTTTCTCATCCTCTTTTCACTCTCACTGAACACTAATGCAGACTAATACAGCCTATATTAGCCCAAACTCAACTGGCAATTGGCTGTTTCCTTTCCTTCATCCTTGTCCTTGTCTTTATTTCATTAACTTCACAATAATGAGATCCTATAGACATGATTGAATTTGTTTGGCTCCTACATATATTGTTATAATAGCATTTAGCTGTAATTAATTTGCTTTGCTTAATTATGACTCATCTCCTTTTTCTTCTCCTTTCTTGCTGAAATGAAAAACCAGAATAGGGCACACTGACTTGCTTTTGTGTGTCGGAGGAGACTCTGTGAGGCCAGGGAAGGGCTCTTAACCCGGGTGGATTTGTTTTCATCTTTTTCAAGATGGCCAAAGTACAGTAACACCTCAGATCATTTTCCCCATTGTGTGGGCTATTAATGATAGTTTGCTATATTTTATCAACCTAACTTTCCCATCTCCCGTACAATCCTTTTTGCTCTTCCTTTGGAATATTTTACCTATATCTTCCTTATATTGCTTGCCTTATGATTTTTTTTTTATTTTTTAGTAGTAATTTTTAAGCTTATTCCACTAGATTTGAGGGGAAAGATTCTGAAGTCCAGCTTTGTTCCATCATTCAGCTCAGAATCTGCTGGGCACTTGGCAATTATTGTCATGTTGAATCTTCACAATTTCTCTTCAGTAAAGTTTCCTGTGTAGCCTGCTAAGATGTAGACCAGGTTTAAGTTCAGGCTTGTCAGAGGCTCACACCTGGAACCCACTGGCCTTCTCTCCACCCTTCTCTGGTTCTGGCAGATGCTGGGTACCTCAGTGACCCTTGTGGCTTTTGGTTCCTTTGCCAACTGTCCAGACTTAGGGGCTGGCCTGCAGGATCCTTCTGAGTTCCAAGCTGCTGTGTTTATGGTTCATGGAATGAGAAGGCTACATTTTACTTTAACATAAATTTATTTGACTTTACATTTAATAGGAATGGCCATATATTTCAAGTTTAAATATATATTTACATATTTCTCTAGTCAGGAATTTTAGATTATATAAACCTTTTTATTTTCTCAACTCATTTTTCAGGTGCTTTGGAATTTCACTGATGTTCTTTTTAAATATATGGTGTTTGCAATAGTAAAGTTTGAAGTTTTGTTCAAATGTAGTTCCCCCCCCACCATATTATTTTCTGTCTATTTAACACTTTTCAATGTATTGACAGTGCCTGAGTTTAAGATAGTTTGAGCAGAAAGGCAAAATTAAGTATACCATTTGGTGGTTAAACTTTCACCCTTGACCTAAAGAAATGAGTTAGCTCACTAAAGATTACATTAAGGAGACTACAAATGCTGCTGCTCAGAGTTTATAATCTAAAAGATAAACTATCTGATGTCAGTGTATGTTTTAACCTACGTGTGTGTGTTCAGTAAACAACTGAGAAGCAGTAGTTGGTGCAGAAGTAAAAGTAGAGTGGAAATAATGGTGATCTGTTAGAACAGGAAGTAGAGAGACCTGTGGATAGAATAAGTTTGTCTTGAGCACAAGGCCACATGAGGCAGCACTTCAAAGATGCGTAAGTAGAGACATGGGGGCTGCCCATACCTTTCTTGCCCACTCCAGGCTTTTTCCTTAGTCAAACGCCATTTAGCCCTAGGTCCAAGAAAGTGCACCCTCTCTGATTTGTCGCCTGCTAGTCAACATCTAGCATTCTACTTCCCCCCTTCCTTTCTAAGTCTTAGTTCTGTCTCAGAGACTGGATCCATAGAGAAGCCAAACTCATACTGGCCTTTCTCTGGATAGTGGAACTTAATCAAGTTACTTCTAACTGTACTTTGCTCATCTCTGTTCTATTCATTTTGTATTGTTAATACCTTCTACTAGGCCTCAGGTATAGTACCTGAGCTGATGAATTCTAGTAAATTAAAAAGTAACAGTTTTAAAAGGGAAAACAAATAATAACAGAGTCAAGGGAAAGGACAAATACTAAGAATACAGTTCAGAGTATGTAATCAGAATATATTTCAATAGGCCATGGGCCATTTATTTTCTTTTCCCTCCCCTCATATATTTTGTCTCTTGCTCGAACTATGTAACCTCTCCCATCTGGACTTTTCTTAATGCCCCATAGCTAAATTGTTTTGTCTGTGGAACTGATAATACTTTCAAACCTCTTTTACTTAAAACCCAAGCATTTATTTAAGTCCTCTAATGTGTTTGGCTCTGTGCCTGGCATTGTGGCATTTGCCTTCTGAATTCTAAGGCCCTGTAATAGCTCTATAAAAAAGTTAGTTTATTTGCTGTCTTTCACTTTCTGTATTTCTCACTTCTTCATGATTTTTATCTCCTACACCCATGTGTTACAAGAGCCCAAGTAGTGTTGACCTTGTTCCTTATTGCCATATCCAGAGTAGTTCTCCTCCAGTGAGGTGCCTAATTCCTTTAGTTCCAAGCCACCATGCTATTTCACCAGCAGCCTACCTAAACATATTTTCTGCAGTCTCCAGTTATCTCCAGTCAGTTATTGAAACACTTAGTTCCCTGTTCTTCCCATGGCTTGATCTGTCATTCTTGAAGATTCCAGGCCCAAGTAGAAAATTCATTCACCTCTTGGGACTCCTTTTCATCCTACCTCAGCCACTCAGTCCAAGGCCATTTTGTCATCAAGAGAAAAACTTCATTGTCACAGACTGTATCTTGGACATTCACCTCTTACCTCATCTATTCATTCCTCATCTGTATCTGAATAGCTGGACATGACCAAAGGAAACATCTACTGTACCCTGTCTGGCTTCTCATTACCCTAGGAATGGTAGGGCCCAGTGGCTCTGAGTTGCCTGGAATCATCAGCTTGATGTCAGTTCCCTGGAGGAAACTAGTTCAGAGTTCCTCCTCTGTCTCAGACCCTCAGCGTATCCTCCTTTCCCTCAGGGAAGGAAAAAGGATGACCTTTTTCCCTATTTGATTGAGAAAATAGGAATAATCAGAAAGGAGCCAGTACCCTCTCAGGACCACAGTACTTGCCCACATTGACCTTTTTTCTTTTACCAACTGAAGTTATGTTTTCTTTCCCATGTCTTTAGTTTTTACTTCATGCTAGTCAATAATTCTAGTTGAATGCAAGCATGCTGTTCCATAGCTTGTCCATTTTTAATCTGTTGCTACCTCTTTAGCCCCTACTTCAACCAGCTCAACTCTGTAAGCACCCCTTTGACAACTTACATTGCTTTCCTTTCATTTCCCATTCCACACTAATCAGTTCTTGTATTAGTTCTGCATTACTATAAGAAAATACCAAAGATGGGCTACTTATGAAGATAGGCTTTTTGATGGTCACTATTCTGGAAATTCATGTGCAAGATTGAGTAGTATGCACCCCATCGCAGCTACAGCACAGAGAAGAGTAAGTACTCATATCCTACTCCAGAAAGTAGAGAGGCTGGAAACACAACCCTGTTTCACAGTGTCCTTCAAGGGAGCACGCACTCCCATTGACTTCTAGTCCTGCCTTTTAGGGGACCAAACTTTTGTATATGGACCTTCATAGGACACTTACCCAAACTATAACACTTCTGTTATGACACTACTATTAAGTAGCTCACTGTTACCTCCCTTCCTGAAACACTTCATTAGTCTGTAGTCCTCTACATGTGTCCTGACCTCTAGCTATTGAAATACAGCCCCCATTTCTTCTCCATCTGCACTCAGATTGAGGTAAACTCACCTTTCCTAAGGCTTGAAGTACACTGATGATTCTGTCCACTGATGCCTCCTGTACGTACATGTCACCTCTGTCTGCTGAGCTCACATTGTTCCCATGTTTTGTCAGTTGTCTGCTGAGAAGTCTGCTGACATATTTAAAGCCAGAAAACCACTTTAGGACCCCCTCCTCATTATACCTGTTCTCAAACTCAGCTTCTCTTCCAGTATTTTCCATTTCAGTAAGAATAACATCATTGCCCCGCTTTGAACCAGTTTGTTGATAATAGTACATCTCATCACCAACATGAACAAGACCAGTTGATGTGACCTTCAAATTATGCCTTTAATTCCTATATAGTATTACACCCTAGGCTAAGAGCAGTGCTTGCCTCAACCTTGCAGGTATGTGTCACCGTGCCCACCATATTCTAAAAACTCTTACAGGTTTTGGCCCTAGCCCTTCAAGGCCAGTGAGGACTCAGGACATAAGAGAATCTGTGCTGTAGCATCCTATAACTCAGTGGTTTCCCAAATTTTCTGTTCAAGGAGATTATGGGACCACAGAGGAAATGGATTAAGAGTGTGCCTAAGGAGAGTCGCCTAGAGAGAAAACATTCTCTCAGGCTTTCACAGAGAGCAAACTGGTCAAGCAATGGCCATGACTCATCCAGATGGCTGACACGGACAACAGTTCTACAAAGCACTGTACAAAGTTTCAAAGTAAAGGGAATCTGACTGACGTTGGGAGATACAAAAGTTACATGTTTTGTTATGCAGGTCTTTAACTTGCCCTTAACCACCTAGTGGAAAAGTTTAACCACGAGGCATAAAACATAAAGCTAGATTGTTATGCTGAGCTGTAAAGGGATTAAATCATTAGCTTCCGACATTGCCAGTTCTGCCAATAACCCACTGCAATTATGGAATACTGGACTATGTGTACAACTACTTAGTCTTATTTCAGTAAGAAGAAATTTTTTGTACCAACAATGATTTAAAAAATTGTCATGTCTATATCCTGTGCTCTGTATAACTACTACGAGGACATCAATATGCATTGTATCAATTATTGGGAATGTACTACTAACCTGTTTTTGAAAATATCACATTGTTATTTCTCATTAAAAGGAAAAATAAAAATAAATAAAAACTCTTGTAGGAAAAACATAGAAGAAAAGAATACCTAATGTTTTGGGATTATCAAAATAAAACCCTGGCATTTTAAATGGTAAAGATCTTTCCAATCTAGTCATTATTATATAAGTAATTCATCTCACAGACAGTTCTAAAGAACCCCATTAACTAAAAAATTTAATTAAGTGGCAAGCTTTAATAAGCATTATAATTATTTTTCATGTGAAATCTTCATGAATTTTTGATGAAAGTATGCTTTTAAAGAACAACAAGCCGGGCGTGGTGGCTCACGCCTGTAATCCCAGCACTCGGGAGGCTGAGGCAGGAGGATTGGTGCGAGTTCGAGACCAGCCTGGGCTACAAAAGTGAGCTCAGGACCAGCCTCAACTGCATAGCGAGACTCTGTCTCAAAAAGGCAAAAAAAAAAAAAAAAAAAAGAACAACAAACTACAAAAGGTGGTTTTTTGGTACCAGGAATCCGACTCACCACCTGCTCTTGCAAGGCAGGCACTGTGCTGCTGAGCTATAGCCCCATCCCTGCATAGATATTTTGAGAAATAATTTAGCTGCATCTTGTGATCATTGAACTATTTTTTTGTTAAGT
>PVJA010045393.1:0-15667 GCA_004027025.1 Myocastor coypus
GTAATTTTTATTTATTCACTAACTGAAGTCCTATTTGTTAAGACATGAAAAAGATTTTGTATTGTGCTAATTTGGAAAAAAAATTACAACTGACCCCTAAAAGAGTGGCCTTTAGCTGTGGAGGTGTACTTATATATGTAGAGCTTATTTCTTTTTTTGGAGATGTGACAACTTGAAAAAACTTCCAGACAAATGCCATGGCCTCAAAATGTCCAATAAACTAAGAAGCTACATTCTAAATACATAAGGTATATGTAGCTAGTTGTTTTATAATCATTTACTATCATAAGATATAAATGAATCTTAATAAAATGCTAAAACGTATCAAAATTTATGCCCAGTCCGCACCAGAGAAACATGAATAAACGCTGCACTGCGGAGCACAGGTGCTTCCTGGTGCTGCCACTCAAGCACTGCTCAGCTCCATGTAAAACACGTGCAGCACAACCACAATGGTCTGGAGCAGGCAGTCTCTCACACCCTGTGTCAGAGTGGCTAGCGGTGTGCTTCGTCATAGAGCTCTTACCTAGCACATGTGGAATTCTTAGGATGAATCCTCAACACTGTTCAAAGTAGAGTTTTCTAGGCTAGTACCCCCAGTGCTCAAGTTGTTTAAAGGTCAAATGTAACCTACTTAACACTTAAAAAAAAAAAAAAAAAAAGCTTGGATTTACGACACCTAACATAAAAATCTGTGTTAATTAATTTGGCATATAAGACAAGGAGTCCCAGTGACAAGCATTTGCCTACTCTGCACACGGCACTCTCTAGTTCAGAGCAACCAGAAGGCATATACTTACTGCTCCCAGCCAGGTCGACCACCACCTGGGCGAGCGGCACTTATTCTTACTGGACCTTACAAAGAAAACCAGAAACAATCAGTAAATATAAAATTGCACTGAATAAAACAAACTATTTCTGAAAGGATAGAAAGGTCCAAATCATACTTTTTACTCACCAGTCGTGGGGATCAGCTGTCCATGTAACAGTGACTGTCCAAGCAAAGACGGGGTTCCAAGAACAGGCACCTGGTAACCCTTTCAAGAGAACCACAGACAAGTATCACCAAAAAAGAAAAAAGGACAGAAGAGAATAGTTGAAATCAAGATTAAGAAAGAAAGAAACTGAATGAAAAGCCAGTGAATTTACCTTCTCTTCCATAAGAGCAGTAAGTGCGATTGAAGACGCTCCCTTTGGGTGCTCCGAGGCAAGTGCTGCAGCTGGCAGAATTTTAGGATCAGAATCCCTAGAAAACAGTTGGAATGCATTAAACAGTCATCAAATATGGCGGACTGTGAAAAAATAACTGTTACTAACTAACTGTCTAGAGCAAGATGCGTTAAGTCAAAGATGATGAACATTTCTGAGCAAAGGAAGGACTGAATCTTGGTGAGCTTTTCATGCAAAAGTACAAAAGAAAAAGAAGAAACTGCCTCAAGGACTACTCCATATGCCCGCATGTGTAAGCCCAGCCCTGGAAAGGCTGGGGCTGGAGGATCATTGAGTTTGAGGCCAGGCCGGGCTACAAAGTGAGTTAGTGCAAAGCCAGCCTCAACTGCAAAAGAGAAAAGTAAAAGAGAGGAAGCACTGAGCCGGGTGCATCATTCTATAAACCCAGCACCCACTGAGTTAAGAGGATGCCATGGGTGTGAGAGCAGCCGGAACCGCATGAGACCTTTTCTGAAAAAAAAAAACAAAAAAACAAAAAAACAATTTGCATATGATGGAAAGCGGTTCCACAAATAGCAAAACGTCAAGGGGAGTAAAAAGTCAGAAGCATATGCTAATTAGGAGTACATTTTAGTCTTATCTCCACCACTGAACTGAATCATTGATCTTGGATAATGCCATAGGATTCTCTGCGCCTTGTTCTAACTGTCGACAACCTAAAAAGCTATAGGGGACCACCAGGGTTTCTCAAATAATATGTGGAAGTCAGACCCTAAAGATATGGCTTGTCTGGAACAGATTCAGTATTTTTGAAGAATAGTATTAGACTACATGGGCAAACTTTCCTGAAGTCATTATCCTATGTAATAATTATGCTCTACAGTAGCATTATTCCTCATCTCTAATTTGCCCCAGGACTTACCTCCTCTATCTAACAAAATTACTCTTAGCTGCACTGCAGTCCCTTTCTTAATACCATCACTTTGACCACGAGTGGATTTTGCCATGAATTAACATTTAACAGGTGGTTGGCAACATGCATATTATTTAGTTGCTTAGTCATCATTTGGCAAAAGAATTTCCATCTCCTTATTTGTCCAGTAAAACTAAGTCATTATTTCTTATAAATCACTTCAACTTACTGGGCACAGACAGGGACATATGCATTAGGACTAGTATTGACCAATTACAATAAAAAATACTATTATACACTTTACTTGTTCTCTGTCATAGAGAAACAGACTTACCGGAAAGGCCCATCCGATTTTTCTGAATGGACAGATATGGAGACAGTTGCGGTTATGTCAGGTATAGGAGCTGGGCTGGAAGATGCATTTCCAGGTACAGAAGGGGTCAAGGAAGTCTGACTTGAAGTTAATGAAGATAAAGAGGGAGCTGAGTGGGTAGATGAAGTTACTGGAATCATCAAGGGATCTTGCTGTCGTGATATCGGAGATCTCATCAGTGGCTGTAGGTTTCGTTGAATGAGTGGTCTTGGAGGTGGTATTGGGGGTGGTGGTGGAGGTAATTGTTTCCGTAGTCTTTTTGTATAGCCAGTTTCATTTTTGAAGTTATTAACAGCCTACAGATACCAAGTACAAAAATGCAGAAATGTACCAAAACAGCTTTCAATCAAGTAGGGGTGAAACCATCAAATTTATTGTCATTAAAAGGGATACAAAGACAGCTACCTGTCGTAAGAATTTGTTGGCAATTAAAGCATCAGGAGAGACATCATTTTGATGACATGTTGGACATGTATGATCATCTGACTCCAGGAGTGCCGTTCTTATACCTACACATAAGGACATTTTCAATTATTACTTCCATACACACAGAAGGTCACTTCATACACTATATAGTAAACCTCTTGTTCTATTTAATCCCTCTACTCTTTCTCTACGACCACAGCTATGTCAAAAAGCCACACATTCACTCTAACAAAGCTTAAACAGAAAATGGTGTTTGTATTTAGATAATGGTTAAAATATAGCACAGTGGTGGTGAACCCATGGCATGCATGCTGCACATGGCTGGTATCCTTGAAAGCTCTAAACAGTTCACTGGCAGTGAGAAGGAAATAGAAATGAAAACAATCCAGAAAGTGACAATTTTCACTTGGTTTAAGACTTCCTGATTAATCACCATAAAAGGGCACTTAAAAAAGCAAATATCACAGCCAACTGGCGGTGCAGCCCTATACATGCAGCACTTGGGAAGCTGAGGCAAAGGACTGCTGTGAGTTTGAGGCCAGCCTGGGCTATGTAAGGATGAAAGAGAACAAACAACCCCCACCCCATTCTTTCAGATAAGGAAATGGAACATCTGCACCATGGCAGGTCGATTCAATTGTGCATTCACTGATTGTATTTCCAGAAGCAGTTTAAGTGACCTCTTCTTGCCCTTGATCTTCAAAGAGGCCTGAGAATAGTGATATTCTGAAACTAAAGCCATACCAGAATCAAACACTAAAATCTTCAGATAATACCACTTTCCTGTGGGTAAGAAAAAACTTAGGAAAGTGGCAGTAAAAAGTGCTACCATGAGTTTAAAAAAAAAAAAAAAAAAAGGCCAAAACACACAGCAGTAGGGGTCAGCGAGATAGCTCTATGGCACAAGTGCCTGCCTTGCAAGTGGAAGGTCATGAGTTCAAACCCTGGTCCAACAAATAAATAAATAAATAAATACCCCAAACATACAACAGTGCTGAGTGACATCTACAAGACAGCCTTTAACTGCTCAGAAATTTTAGAACAACCCAGGAAAAAAAACTATGTTGTCACTTTAAAGTATTCCCAGAAATTGGGGCCCAGCAGGATGGCTCAGTGGTCTAAAACGCCTGCTTAGGAAAGCTTAGGCAGCTGCGGGGACTGTGGTTCGATCCCCTGCACCACATGCTGTGCCAGCCCTGCCCTCAGGGCAGGCTGAGCTGGTCATACAAATAAATAAATAAACAAACAAAAGTTCTGAAACAAGAATAAAAAAAAAAAGGTATTCCCAGAATGATCTCAGGCCCCAAAGGTTTTAAGATTCTCTATAAAACATAAAACATAAAACATAGAAAACAGAAATTCTCTCTTTAAAATATCATATACAGTCACCCTGATGAAAAGTACAGGAGATAGTTAATTCTAGTACTGAAAAGGGCACAGACGCCAGGGTCAAGAGCCTTTCACGCAAACACAAATGTTCCGACGCTTTTGTCCTCACTGTGCCCGTGGCTCTTACATTCGTCACAGTAACTGTTCCCGCAGCAGGGAATGACAACAGCATCGGTCATGATGTCCTTGCAGATCAGACACAACAGCTCATCTGGGATCGGATCGTCTTCTTCTGAGGATGAAGACGGCTCCTCGGGTAAGAAGGGCGGTTTTTCTTTCTTCCCAATTGCATACGCTTCTCTAGAAAGGAAGGTTTTAAGTGTTGTAACAGTTAAGAAGGTGAAATACACATGCTATATGTCCTACCTTATAATGGGGACATGTAACTCAGTATAATGCCCATCATTTTAGACAAGTAAATCTTACAAAATAAGGGAGCTGTCATGCATATCCTCTGTCTAACCAAATACACAAAACTCTATACAAGTGTAATAAAAAGAAATAAAATGATAACAGTAGCTAAAAGGATCCCAGAGTGCTCAACTCTTAAGAACTGAGGGTTGGAGAAGCAAAGCCAAGTGTGCAGTACCATGAAGTCCTACTAGGATGGCAAGAAACAGAAGATAAAGTTTTAGAGAATGCCCTGATCATAATTTTTCCCTGTGCTAGCACATTTCTTGAGAACTCAAGTAACAAACACAAGATAGGAAATTACAACTGGTATTGACATTTACAATTAAAGGAGGGCTAGTTTAAGGGACACATTTAGCTGTCACACAATAATTGACAGAATGAGACTTCAGAACCATTATCTATTACTACTATCTTAGAAAATTAACCTATTGATCATCAGTTTAAAAATATGATCTGAAGGCTCAAAGTATGTGTTCTAGAAATACACAGTAATACCTCATTCAACACTCAGGCCTTGCTTTTTCTTAGAAATGCACTTTGCAAAAATGTTGAGTAATAACTATGTTTAGAAACAAACACAAAGCTATTCTCAGACTTGTCACCACTGTTCCACACCCCAACTCTGCATTAAACAAATCTGTAAAGCATGTAATTCAAGAAACCTTTCTATTTCATTTAGGAAAAGACTGTGCCTCTCTTAATTCTGAAAATGAAAGAATCTCAGTTGTCCGCAGTAGGTACCTTAGGTGTGTTATTTGTGCTGCAGCTGCTCCATAGACATCACCACGATTCCAGAAATAAGTATCAATTTGCTTATGCCCCAATGTTCCCAATTTGTGAAAGAGGAGTCTCCCACTGCCCAAGAGAGAAAAGAAAAGAAAAGAAAAAAAAAAAAAAGAGGAGAACAGAGGATAGAAGAAACAGAAGAAGAGTCTGAGTTGCGTATCAGTGGTGTTAGTGGAGAGGGTGCAAGTTTCATTGAAAATATCTGGCCTCCCATCTCTCCCCAGCATTTGCTGTGTGCTTGACACAGAACAGCTCTCATATTCTCAGAAGCAAAGAAGTCAATTCTCAGTTGGAGTTCACAGGTGATGCTAACTTTTCCAACACAAATTTTTACTTTTAAAGAACTTACAAGGGCTGGCCAGGTAGCTCAGCAGACTTAAGTGCCTGCTTAGGCAGAGCACAGTGGTTGGGGTTTGATCCCCAGTGTGCTGTGCTGGCTCCGCCACAGGACACTCTGAGAAGGCAGTTGAGACTGGACATGAAGGCAAGAGCCTGTCATCCCAGTGCTTGGGCGGCTGAAAACAGGAGAATCACTATGAGTCTGATCTACATAGTGAGACCCTGTAGACCCCACACTAATTAAAAAAAAAAAGAATTTACATGACAAAGATGAAGTGGTCTGCTCTCAAACTGAAGGTGTTATCACCAACCTGAGTGCTTAGAACCTTCCAAAAGGATCTCTGAGAAACAGCAAAACAACAGACTGTTCTAAGATGAACCACAAAAACACAGGATGGTGACCGCTAAGAAATAGATGGGGGTGAGGCTGAGAGGGTGCCCAGGGTCAGCGGGCTTACTGTGAAGCACTGCATACCAACGCACACGATCAATCTTTCCCGCTAGCAGCTCACCTAATCTTACCGTTCCTACCTGCTTACTGTGCTATTTCCAACATTTACAGCATGAAGCTAAGGTGAAATGTGGTCTACAATACCTACATGTCTGTCACTGAGAACAACTATTCTCAAAAAAAGAAATGTCTGCTAGACTATTGTATTCTTAGTCACTTAAATTTTTAAAAGACAAGGAATTGGGAGATAGCTCAGTAGAGTAAGTGCTTCCCTGGCAAGTACAAGGGCCTGAGTTCAATTCCTGTCCTGGAAAAAAAAAAAAAATTTAAAAGACAAAAAATAAATGACTGTGAGAACACCTATTCTCAGGTGGGCTGGCACTTGTGCCATGGGGCTATCTCCCCAGCCCCAAGAACACCTATTCTCTAAACTGATGTTTCTCAAGGTACAAATTGAAGTTAACCTCAATTTCCCATAAAATCTGTCAAAAATTTTTTCAGTGAAATACACAAGACCAGTCTAAAGGAACACTATTATATGTTGACTACTACTGCTAAAGGCAGTTAAGAGACAACTATGTGAATTGCTAAGAGCAGATAAAATGGAATGTTACCTAGTGAACTATCTATTATTACACCACATTTTCTCCCCCCACCCAACGAGATTGAACACAGGCCCTTCTACAGAGCTATCTCCCCAGCCCCGTAACACTGCATTTTCACATCTGTTCATTTCCCTTATGATGGATCTTTTACCTCCATCATACAACTAAAAGCTGGCTCATGAAATAAAATCCAAAAGCACTAAAAATATTCATAAAGGTGTTTTATAAAGCTATAGCTCATCTGAATTGATGGCTTATAAGGTAAGCTACTTTAGAAGCTTAAGACTATATGCATGTCCAAACTTATTCAAGATTCCTCAGTATTTCATTTATGCTTGGAACTTAGATTTGCCTCATTATCATATTACAGAACTTTTAGGAATATATGTTAAAATGATTACACCCACTTTGTTCACGTAAGAAATGGAAATAGTATATATATATATATATATATATATATATATATATATATATGTAAGATAGATAATGTGGAAGCATGTATGTAAATGAAGAAGAAAGCAGGGAATGAACAGAAAAAGAAAAAAATATTAGAAGGCTCCAAGAGGAGTGACACTCATTGATGACAGAATTCCCAAATCCATTTGCAACTGGCTTTACATGGAGCAGACTGCAGCCTTTCAGTATTAAAGAAATGCAGCAGGTACAGACTAATGATCTTGAGATGCAACGTTCCCAGCAAAATCAAGCAGACAAGAAACAAGCCCGACTAGAGCCCTGTGCCCCGGGTCTGAGCCTGCGACCCAACTTGCATACTTACGCATCTATTGTTGGTATTGCGTACTTTCCAGTGTTGGTAAGCATTGCACCTTTCATGTTAGGATCTTTTACTTCCATCATAAAACTTTTGGGAATTCCAGTGCTCTTTTTAATTCTAGGCCCAGATTCAAAGTTCTTATCCTATTTGGAGAAAAAGAAGACAAGGAAAGAAGTAGTCCCCTTTATTTAATATCCGTTAGTATCAGGCAGTGTTTACTGACTTATTTACCATCTTTTACACAGTTGATCTCATTCAATATGATTGTCATGTTAGGTGAGTTCTACTAATTTCATTAAAGGCAAGAAAACATGCTTGGATAGATTAGCAACTTGGCTAAACTTACTCAGATATTAAGGGACAAAACCAACATTGGAAGCCTGGCGAACTTGGCTCCAGAGGAGGTGCACATTTGCCATTTTAATGGATGAACCAATTCTTACAGGGTGGGGGTGGCTAAGCAACAATTCTAAAGGAAATAAATGTGCCATAGTTTCTAGTCTGGACTTACCCCATTTGTTGGGCAATTCTTAATATAATGGCCGGGTTTACCACAACGGAAACATGTGTAAGATGGAGGTGGTGGTCCTAGAGGTTTCTTCATGTAACTGAAAAAGAAAAACATTACATGTACACCGATTTCTAAATAACAAAGCTTTCCTGGGGATCAGAGGAAAGCTCCCTAAAACTTTTATTAGTATAAAATTATTTTTGAACTTACTTAATAGGGTCGTATTCATGGCCAGACTGTGACATCATTGCTTTAATTTTATCTTCTTCGGAAGCATTGGCTTCAGCCAGATTGGCAGTCTGTTTAACAGGTAATTATTTGACACACACATTAGAAACACATTTAAGACCACACAGCCAAAGACAATACCACTCATCCTGTAAAGAGCAGTATCTAGACTAATCTCACATAAAACAGCTATTTACATGTACAACCTGGAAAAGGCACTGGGAATTCCTTAGGCTACTCTGATGTATGGGTGTCTGGGAGGCTGAACGAATTCTTTCTGGGGGCACTCAAACCTTAGACCCTGCTTGTACCTACTATTGAGATTTGCAAATTATCGTCCTGTAAGTCAAAGACTAAGGAGAAACACCTGATGATCGTTTTAAAGCTTGAAAATATTTCAAGTGTTAGAGCATTGAGACTAGTATAATTATATGATTACTAGCTAGAGATAGAGGTCAAGGAGGATCAACAAACTAGTTATGCAATTAGAAAAGTCACAAGGCTCTTTAGGTCATGGTGTCAGCTTCAAATTAAGTACAAAGAATTTACATTTTAAGCATTTGTAACTTTAATTTTTCCAGATAAATTTTATGAACTTTAAGGTACTATATACAATAGTGTAGATATAAGCAGGGTCTAAGGGAGTGATTTCTAATCGAGTCTTCAAATACCTAGCACTCATATTAGCCATTCACTGGGTTTTATAACTTTACATTCATCCACAAAACAAATAACCAGTTTTAACATTTTATTGTAATTTTATATACAAAGAATGCTTAACATTAACAGAGCTTAGAACAACAGCAACATTTACAGAAAAATGGATTACAGATGTTTAACTAATTTGTTTGAACCCAAACATTCTATTACAAATAGATTTTAAAAAGGAAAAAAAGACTCCCCCAAACCTCTACAGCTCTTCCCAGCAAAGAAACAACTGCAGGGATAGACCAAAAACTCAAATATGGCCCTTACAGTACACAGGGGGAAACCAGCACACTACAAACTGATGAAATCAATGCTAGGCCAAGCCACGCTGTGCATCAAGAAATTTTATTTTTTTGGGGCTGGGGAAATAGCTCAGTAGGATAAGTGCTTGTCTGACAAGCCTAAGGGCCTGAGTTCAATCCCCCGTCCCACAAAAAAAAAAAAAAAAAAAAAAAAAAAAAAGAAATTTTATTTTTTTTGTGTTACCAGGGATTGAACTCAGGATCTTATGCTTGCCAGGCAAGTGCTTATTCTACTGAGCTATCTCCCTGGCCCAAGAAATTATAAAATAAAATGGATTTAGTCCACTCTAATTTAGAATCATTTAGTTTAATGTTTATGGTTTTCCTAGGAAACTCTAGGAACCTAGGAAAACTTTTCCTAGGAAAGAAGCTTAAAAGAAAATTCTGTTAGTAGGATATTTTAGGGGGATTCATCCTAGGGAAAAAGGACACAGCCTACAACAAACCCAAGACAAGACAGGGACACTAAAGGAGAATCCAAATCCTTTTTATTCATCTTGGCCTCATTTGGTAGAGCAGGGAAAAGGATTTTTGGAAAAATGGACAACTTCCTTCTTGGCCCTCAAAAGTCAACCTACTCTTTTCTTTCCCACCTGGCACAATTTGCAAGCTAAATTTTATTCTTTTAAATCCATCACTAGTACTTTCCCAAACAAAACATATACAACATTGAGCCAAAAATGCAAGCAATCTTATCATGAAACATGACATATACAATGGTTTCAGGAAGTAGCAGGTTGTCCCACTGTCAAACATCCACATTGGTATATTCCAGTTTTATACACTTACAATTCATGTAGTCTGTGTTCAAACAAATTAAGTTGTTCAAAATTTTTTCTAAAGCAGACAGCCTATAGCATGAAGAAGTAACTAACATTTAAAAGAATGATCTTCATGGGATCAACTCAAACATTCCAGAAATAACCAGATTGTCCATGTAAAGGAAATCTTCTGTTTTGGCTGCTTAAAGTCCACATAACTTATAGCCAAAACGAGGGAATTCCTCCAGAACTGTTTACAATGTGTAATTAAAATGTATGAGGGGAGAATCATTAAGTATAGCTCCTTATGTTTCTTCTGTCTTGAAGAGGAACAACACTCCAACATTATGCTGAGACTCACAACGCACTCCCCTACCTTCTCAGGATAGAAACTACTCTTTACAGGAGAGCAATATACATACACACACACACACACACACACACACACACACACACACACACACACCAGTTCCGCAGAATATACCCTCCCCGCAACCCATTTTAAAAATACTTCCACATAAAACGTTAGAAAAAGCCTTATATTTTCAAGAATAGATGCATATATACCTTTGTAAGCTGGGCCAGAGTAATAGATGCAGGAGAGTCATCAATCTGTTCACAAAAAATTAAACACACATTCAAGTTCCACAATGACAACATCTGAAAGTGATCACTTAGCCCCTAATGTCACTTCATGTTTAAAATACTGAGCATTTTTAAAAATTTATTCTAAAGACTTATTTTGTTTCAGGATGCTTAGTGTAGCTCAATCTATTTCTTTTATACATCACTTCACCCTAAATTATCCACTGAAGGGGACTTAATTACAAGAAAAAGTAAAATAAAGGATAGGGCAAGACACTGCATTACACCATCTATCTGTTCAGTGTTGTGCCTAAAGATACCAGAGGCCCTGTCTTGCAGTGGCCTGAGCTGTGCCGTGCTCAAGACAGGAGGCGCTGTGGAGGGAGAGGAATCCAACTTTCCTAGTGCCACCAAACAAGGTTGGAAACCAAGCAGCTCCCCATGGCTCAGGTCAGTCCTTCCACAAGAGCTCCCACATAGTTGCTACATTTTTCTTTTATGAGCATATACTGCTCAGTTTACGTTTATTTTCTCATTTAAAGGGTTAACAAGCTTCTGACCAAAGAAACCACAACTTTGTCAGAACAAAGATGTTTAAGGAAAACTTAAAAAAAAAAAAAAATCCAAAGGTATCTAGGGTAAGCAAAGCTGTCACACATGATGAATAGATTCTAGCATTTGGGGAAAGGTTACTTAACAAAACAGGGCAAGCATCTATGCAAAACTTAAAGAGGGCTTTAAAAATGTAACATTTAAAATTTTTCACTTTCTAAAATGGCTTCAGTTTATAAAGGTATGAACCTGCATATTACACACAAAGATACCTTCAGCCAACACTGCAATCTTGAATATCCGACTGCCCTACAGCTCCCTGTTCACTGAGAGTGTTGCTTGCTCAACACTTTATAAGCTTCTCGTGCACTATGGGTCACAACTGTTCTTTAAAATGGAGAGAATGCAGAAAGTTGTCTGGGTCAAAGAAGTCTCCACTGGGCATTTCTCTAAGAGAATTAATTAAAAGCTCTACCTTTAAAAGACCCTAAAAAAAATGTAACCACTTTCAATGTGAACTTAACCAAGGCCCATCACAGAAAGGATTAAAAAAATGTAAGTGAATAAACAATAGCTACTTGAAGATACATCTTACAATGACTTCATGGTTTTAAATGTTGGCTTGATAGGTATTATTACTGTTATGTTTATTTAGACAAAAGGTTCTTTGCTCCATGCTTGGGGGGTGTTTTAAGCGGTTCAAAAGACTAACGCCACCTTCCTTCTGCAGAGCCACATAACCTACCAAGGGTTTTCACTCTTGCTCAGCTTTGAAGTCACTTTTCCTTTGAGAACTAATCTCAAGTAGATGAGCAATAAAAACACACACAAACATTCTATTTTTATCCAGAATCAAATCCACCCTACTCAATCTAGTTTGAAAAGGAGTACTGTGTACTTCACATTAAGAAGCAGTTATCAGAATTTTGGTAGCAAACACTGACTTGCTATCACGCAGTCTTCTCCTGTACTAAGTTTGCATCCAACGAAACAAACGAGTAACCTTCAAAAAGAGTTCATTACCCAAAATAGGAATACTGGTGATTTTCTTAGAAAGCAATCCATTATATCTTCCTAGAACTAAAAAAAAAAAAAAACTAGTGCTTTAAAAAAATCTTCCCACTCCTCTAACACTTAACTTTTTGTCTTATTTTTTTTTATGCTGGGCTTTCTTGAGCTTTCTTTTTAGCTGTCATTAATCATACTATATATTTATTGAATTGGAAGTGGTTTCAAGTATGCAATCACATCTCCATTCCCCACCAAAGTATCACAATAGCATGTAAATGTAACTGTACATTTGCCAAATTTATCACTAATTTAGAAAGGCATCCAATTTTATTTTCTACATACTGCAAGGTATTAAGAAATGAGTAAAACAATGTTCACAGAGTGGTTTAAGAACACTTAGGAGTTTACATATACTACAGTGTCAGTGAGAATACTGACTTCTTGGTAAGATTATCAGGTAAAGTACTCATGTTAAAAAAAAAATCATCACACTATAATTTTTTTCCATAAAATTGAGGCACATATTTTAAAAAATCATTAAAATTAACCCACCTCCCCACACCTAATTAGGGGCTGTACTTCTGGAAGCAAGGTCCTGACATCTTATGCCAATTACACCTGACAGGAATGAAAGGAGCCTGCAGAATGTGATTCTCACTTACTGAGATATCCAGCTTTACTGCTAAAATGGGAAATAATGAAATAATAAGGCTGTGGAATACAAAAACAGCCAGGCTTGGTAAGTGTTGGCTTAAATTACCAAGAACATACATATATAATTAAAGCAAAAAAATTTAGTTCAGTGCCTCTATATTTGTTTCTGTGACTGTGTATACGCCACAGTTTTTAAGGCTCCTCAGATGGGCACTAATTAGATCTGATGAATATATTCTCTCATTCTAAATGTCAGTAAATGTACCCCAGGCAAATAAAATGATGGGGATAAGTTACTTAATGTCTTCATTTCAGATTCTACCTAAAAATTAAAGCCACTCTACAAACATAAAAAAAAGGAAAAACCTAAATAAGCTTGAAACAACTGCTTATAAATGTAATACAGACATGCCAGCGAACACACAAGGCTAAAAGAATGTTAACTTTATTTATGAACATGTGATTTGTGTTTATACACATGCTAATAAACAAAAAGGAAATAATTACTTTCAAGAAATAAAACTTCATCTGAATGCGTTTAAATACTATATAAAAAATGTACTCATACAAAATGTGTTACATTTACTACTACAGTCACCAGGATAGTCAATCTTTTTTGTGCTAGCATTTGGGTACATAAAAATCAGCTTTAAATCAATCATCAGCAAAACAGAAACTCAGACAAGTTTTACAGCATTATGCTTTAAAAAAAAAAAAAAAATCCCATATATCCAAAAAGAGGGGGGGACCCCCCCAGACACTAAGGCTTTCGATCTTTGAATCACTGTATTTAGTTCCATGAGAACTAAAGGCCATATACTTTAGAAAACAAGTTCAAAGTTCTGTTATCATGTTTAAGATTCAATGATCCAAGGTTAGTGAAATGCCACACAAAGATCACTAATATGCAAAAAGTATAAAATGAAATAGCAAGCAATACCCTTGATTTCTAAATGAAGATTTCAGACATCTCGCACAGTGTACAGTATCGAGCCTGAGCAGTGAAATATTTAGAGAACCATCAAGTTTACAGAACCCAATTAAGGTAGACCTGTATCCTGAGACATGTTTACCCTACCACACAGGAATGTGGCTACCTTTAAGAGCTCAGTCAACAGTGTTACACTTAAGGTCAATCTGCAGTTATAAAAATCAAATTGCCCTGGCTGGAGGGGGTATCTCTCGAATAAGCTACAGCTTTCAATAGCCTACAATGAACGTAGTATTTTATTTTAGCATCTTATAAGAAAAAGAAATATTTTACTTTAGGTATAAGAACAGACTAGAAAGAAGTGCAAAACCATGTCTTTGATTTTGAAAACAATATACCCAATGGTATAAAATCATCAACACATTTTGTACTCTTGCGGGTTGGGACAATTTCAGTTTTCACTTTATAGTACAGTTGCAAACAATGGATAGGAGCTCAAAACTGGCAGATATTGCAAGGCTAATAAAACCGCATCAGTGGTCTCTGGAAAGTTCTTTTTTATGATGTAAGAAAGCATCAAACTTTAATGTAAGCTAACACATTTCTGAAAGCCCGCATGAGGCAGGGGAATAAAAAACTAACAAAAACTAAGTGATACAACGTGGAAATGGCAAAATATACACTCCAAACATCTTTTTATTGCAAGAAACAAAAAGCACACAACAGCCTGTACATACATACAAAGTACTAACTATAGACAGACAGATGTAGAACATGTTATCATGTTCATTAGTGTAAACCCTACATGACCTAGAAAGGATCATACATTACTGCACAACACCGTGTCATACAGGAAGAATGCTACCATAGTTAATGTGAAACAGTGCTATGGCACAAATTACCCATTTCTACAGAATGAGTGTGCAAATCATGCCATATATATCCAATTCAACTGAACTGTCAACAGATACATTTTATTTACAGTATGTGCTATGATCAGCTGGATATTAAGTTCTAAGATTTACTTCACTGTAACATTATAAAGGTAAAAGCAATGTGCAGAAAAAGTGTGAGATGGTGTTTTACATACTGCTTTTGTAGTTCCCATCACTGGTTCAGTTCGACTTCTAAAAAATAAAAGACAAAGACTTATGTTAGCTATTTATGAGTTATGTTAATGAAACTATGTCTCTCCAATCTGTTTTAGGAATAGTTTTCCTTTTGCATGAAGATTTCAATGTGATCAACTAATCTTTACTACCTTTCAATTTTTTTTAAACCTTTGCATAATTTAATATCCATCTGGGACTAAAAAGTTTCCACATTGCCCTATGGAGTTCTAAAATAGGTATACCTTGCCTCTTACAATATTTTCTGAAAGGTTGTGTGAGGATTTTTTTTTATGTTTAGAAACTGACTTAACAGACTTAAAATTTATTGACTTGTTTTTAAGATACACATTTCCACGTCAGACTTTTTTTTAAAGTAAGATAAATGATAATAACATTGGGTCGGCAAGATGGCTTGGCAGTCTAAAGCACCTGCTTAGGCAAGCTTAGGCAACTGCACGGACCGCAGTTGGATCCCCGGCACCACGTGCTGCACCAGCCCCACCCCCAGGGCAGGCTGAGCCGGCCATAATAGAAAGACAGAGAAAGAGACATTAAAACTTGTGGTCTGAAGCCGGGCGTGGTGGCTCACGCCTGTAATCCCAGCACTCGGGAGGCTGAGACAGGAGGATCGGTGCGAGTTCGAGACCAGCCTGGGCTACAAAAGTGAGCTC
>PVJA010045394.1:0-15656 GCA_004027025.1 Myocastor coypus
GGAATACATGACAAGTGAGAGGGCTAAGATCTTTCTTTAACAGTTTACAATCTAGTCGGGGGTCACAACAACATAGACCAGAACCTAGCAAGCATTACAAGAAAGATCACTTCAGGGCTGGCAAGGTAGCTCAGTGGTCTAAAGTGCCTGCTTAGGTGAGCATAGGCCACGACAGGGCCAGCGGTTTGATCCCTTGCACCACATGCTGCTCCAGCCCCACCCTCAGGGCAGGATGAGCTGGCCATAATATGAAGAAAGGAAAGAAGGAAGAATGATCCCTTGATCATTTCAGGGGCCCAGAACACCTGCAAGACAGGGAATGGGCATTATGTGTGAGAGTGTGTGGTGCTGCCTGGGACGCAGAGCGGTCTTGCGGGAGGGGTGCGCAAGCGCAGACATGAATGATGAGAAGCTAAGGAAGAAATTCTGGCTTGGCAGGACGTCACCGGGCAAATGCACTGAGAGGCTTAGCGTACGACAGAGAGAAACAGAAGCGGCTGAAGGTCGAAGTGGAAGAGGCGGCTTAAGGCCAGGTTCAGCAGGGTTTTGAAGGCTGTAGGAGTGTGGCCTTCCAGGAGAAATGTGCAGGTGTGGTTTCTCTCCCCAAAGTTTCCATGCTTGAAGCTTGGTTCTCCAACTCTGGTGGTGTTTGGAACAGTAAAACCTTTAAGATGTGGGGCCTCAAAGCAGTTAGGTAGATTACTGGGAACAGCACCCACAGAGGGATCTGGGAAGTTTTCTTGGGACCCTGCTCAATGCCTGCAAGCGAGGGTTGTTACAAAGGTAACCAGGTGGCCGCTCCACTGCCTGCAGCTTCCTGCCTCCCTCACCACGTGACCTCTCTTCTTTTTGTCCTCTGCCATGAAAACATCAGCTATAGTATCCCTCAGTAGAGACCGATGCAGGGAGCTCCATGATCTTGGTCTTTCAGTCTCCAGAACTGATAAATGAAGAAAGTTTTTTGTGAACAAAGTATCCAGCTTGGGTATTGCATTATAGCAACATCAGGAGACTAGTACAAGCAACAACAGGATCTGAGGCCCTGAAAAGCCCTCTAGGCTTGTTTCTGAATTAAAGAGGAATTAAGGAAGCCTAGGTTAATAAATTTTTTTTGATATTTACACATGTAGGTCTGGTTTATTTCCCTTATGAGTATATGTTCAAGATACAGCCACTTATATATGAAGGCTTCAAGTTTATCATTCTTTTTAATAATTTTATTACTTTTAATAAGAAATAATGATGAGACCATTTCAAAATACATTAGTAGAGCTGGGCGTGGTGGCTTATACCTGTAATCCCAGCACTCGGGAGGCTGAGGCAGGAGGATTGGTGCGAGTTTGAGACCAGCCTGGGCTACAAAAGTGAGCTCAGGACCAGCCTCAACTGCATAGTGAGACCCTAACACTACTGGTACAAATATTTCTTCTCATTGAGCTAAGATAAAGTAGTTGTATGTCCAATAGTCTGTAATAGTAGTGGGTTATCAGCAGAACTGGCATTGTCAGAAGCTGTTGACTTGAGCCTTTTATAGCTCAGCATACTAATCTGCCTTTACTTTTTATGGATCGTGGTTAAACTTTTCTGCTGGATAGTTAAGGCCAAGTTAAAGCAAGACCTATATAACAAAACATGTAATTTTTGTATCTGACAAGGTCAGTGAAATTGATGCAAGAAGGAAAAACTGATCTGGGTGGATGACCTCCAATAAAGAACCTCCAAATGATACAGGAAAAACCGATCTCCCAACCTGAAACGTACCTGGGACAAGTTCTTGTTCTCTAAAACCAAAGAATGAATTTTGGGAACAAACAGAGGTAATGAGCAAAACATTTATTGAGAGAAAGAAAGCTCCTGTCTGAGAGAGAGACAGGAGGGGGGACCCAAGTGGGTGTCCCTGGAAAGCTGTCTCCTCCAGGAACTTTTATAGAGAAGATGTGGGAACTCATTTAGGTGGGTATAAGATGGGACAAAGACTATGGTCAACCAATGAGATTACAAGCACCATTGCTCAGTTAAAATTGATTAAAATCGGGATCCAATGGGAAGGCAAGTCATGTAGCAAGTGGGCAAGAATACAGAGTAAGGTCTCTTCATGTTGGGTGTGGGCTGGTGACTCTAGGCTCTTTAAGATGATTAATACCTACTTAGAATATCAACTCCTGATGCCCACCCTTAAGGAAGTAAGTAGTTGTTTTGGTTTACTCTTGTCTTGAGATCTGGCCCATGGCAGAAAAATATCTGGCTCTAGTCGCAAAGTCACCTTGTCTTTCATGTCGTCCTTGAGGGCCTGCCCCTGTCTGACTGCCTATAATATTTTTTTAAATTTTATTTATTATTTTTATTCTTGTTTCAGAACCTTTGTTTGTTTATTCACTCATTGTTATGGCCGGCTCAGCCCACCCCAAGGTCAGGGCTGGCGCAGCATGTGGTGCCGGGGATCGAACCTCAGTCCCTGAAGCCGCCCAAGCTTCCCCAACCAGGGGCTTTAGACCACTGAGCCATCCCGCTGGGCCCTATAATATTTTTATCTAATTCAGTTGCCTACAACAAAATCCCCTCAGGATTTATCTTGAAACCATGTACAGCATTTTGTAGAATTTTTGTCAGTGTCAGTCATTTGGATGGGTCATGGCCACTGCTTGACCAGTTTGCTCTCTATGAAAGCCTGAGAGAATGTTTTCTCTTTAGGTGACTCTTCTTAGGCACACTATACATCGTGGATCCCTTTTCTCTGTGGTCCGGTAATCTCCTTGAACAGAAAATTTGGGAAACCACTGAGTTATAGGATGTTATAGTACAGGTTTTGTTATGTCCTGAGTCCTCACAGGCCTTAAAGGGCTAGGGCCAAAATATTGGCTGTCCTTGTAGCCCTTCATTTTTTCTAAGTTGTTGGTCTGCAAACTTAAGTGATTAGCTCTCCAGAAAAGAAGCCTAGTGATACTAATGATGCAGGGGAAAAGGATCCCCAACCTGAAAAGTACCTGGGACGAGTTCGTGTTCTCTAAAACTGAAGAATGAATTTTAGGAACAAATGGAGGTTATGAGAATAGATTTATTAAGAGAAAGAAAGCTTCTGTCTAGGAAGAGGGACAGAAGGGAACCTGAGTGGGTTGCCTGGGAAGTTGTCTTCTTCCCGGGTTTTTATAGAGGAGAGTCATGTAGTGAGGTGGGCCTAAGTTTATGGAGATGTGGAACCTTGCCTAGGTGGGTATGGAGTGGGACAAAGACTATGGTCCAACCAATGAGATTACAAGTACCATTGCTCAGGTAAAATTGATTAATATCGGGATCCAGTGGGAAGGGAAGTCACATAGCAAGGAGGCAAGAATACCACCCATTGAGCTTGGGCTTGTGACTGTTTCCAAGATCTTTCAAGGTGATTGATACCTACTTAGAGTATCAATCCCTGATGCCCATCCCTAGGGAAGTATGTAGTTGTATCTGTTTGCTCTTGTCTTGAGATTTGGCCCCTAGAGGAGGAGTATCCAGCTCTAGTTGGAAGGTGGCCTTGTCTTCCATGTCGTCCTTGAAGGCCTGGCCCTGTCTGACTGCCTATAATATTTCTATCTAACTCAGCTGCCTACAACACTATTACTCCATAACATAAGTACTTGAGTTTAAAATCACTGTCTTTCTGACTATCAAATACCTTAGGCTTAATGTGGAACTGGTATTTTCCATCAATCCCTGATATTCTAACAAATCCCTATAGAATGCGTTACAAAAAACAATTGCACATGTTTACACAGAAATTTAGGAATCTAACCATATAAAAAATTGTAGCAGATGAATCTTTTGGCATTTTTCCTTGTCTCTTACTCTTTTTTCTTTTTTTTTTTTTTTTTTTTTTTTTTGTCTTTTCAAGACAAGGTCTTGCTATGCAGTTCAGGCTGGCCTTGAGCTCACTTTTGTAGCCCAGGCTGGTCTCGAACTCGCACCGATCCTCCTGCCTCAGCCTCCCAAGTGCTGGGATTATAGGTGTGCACCACTGATGCAGGGAGAAAAAAACTGATCTGGGGTGGATGACCTCCAAATGATATAGAGAAAAACAATCCCCAAACTGAAAAGTACCTGGGATGAGTTTGTGTTCTCTAAAACCAAAGAATGAATTTTAGAAACCAATGGAGGTAATGAACAGAACATATTTATTGAGGGAAAGAAAGCTCCTATCTCAGAGAGGAACAGGAGGGGGGTCCTGAGTGGATGTCCCCAGGAAGCTCTCTCTTCCAGGGATTTTTTTTTCCCCAGGGATTTTTATAGAGGAAAATCATTTGGTGAGGTGGGTCTAAGGTTGTGGAGAAGACGTGGGAACTCACTTATGTGGGTATGAGGTGGGACAAAACTATGGTCAACCAATGAGGGTACAAGCACCATTGCTCAGTTAAAATTGATTAAAATCAGATCCAATGGGAAAGCAAGTCACATAGCAAGTGGGCAAGAATATAGAGCAAAATCTCTTCCTGTTGGGTTTGGGCTGGTGCTCTTTCAAGGTGATTGATACTTATTTAGCATAGCAATCCCTGATGCCCACCCTTAAGGAGGTATGCAGTTGTTTTGGTTTACTCTTGTGTTGAGATCTGGCCCGCAGGGGAGGAGTGTCTGTCTGTAGTTGTAAAGTCACCTTGCCTTCCATGTCATCCTTGAGGGCCTGGCCGTGTCTGACTGCCTATAATATTTCTATCTAATTCAGCTACCTACAATGCCATCATGCCTGGCTTTTTATTCTCTTTTATTATACCCCCCTTTTTATTTATTTATTTAATTTATTTTTTTGTCTTTTTGAGACAGGGTCTCACTGTATAGTTCAGGCTGGCCTTGAGCTCAGTTTTGTAGCCCAGGCTGGTCTCGACCTCTCACTGATCCTCCTGCCTCAGCCTCCTGAGTGCTGGGATTACAGGCGGGCGCCACCACGCCTGGCTTAGCCCCCCCCCCCTTTTTAAAACAAACATTTACCTGAGAGTATAGCAATAACTGAAGTGACATTAGAAGCAGCACACGTCTGAAAGACCAGAATGACGGGCATTCCAGGCATGGTTTTAGTATTACACATTGCTATCCTCAGTGTCAAAAACCTGTTGGGCTATGTGTACAACTACTTTCTCTTAATTCAGCTTTAGACCACTCAGCCATCTCGCCGGCCCCTCATCTGCACATTCTTGTTTCTCTCTTTCTCTGTTCTCCCTAAAACCTTGGTGACTTTTGATGAAGCACTCAGATTTGCCCGTGAACATGTTTTGTACTCATTGGAACCTCGCTCTAGTGGTTTCGAGAGCACGCTCCCATGCGAATTTGGACGGAGACCTCAATTCCTTGACCTCCGGGAGCATCGGTTTCCTGCTCCTTGTCTGCCTTGCGGTGCTCCTGGGTCTGCCCTGACCCTTCCTTCTCTGGACCACAGGCAAGTTCCTCTCGCAAAACTGCAGCCCCTTCTCCCTCGGGGCTTGGGCTTCCTCCTCCCACCTGCTCCTCCTCTGTCTTAGAGTTTCCTTCTCCCTCCTCATCGGTCTCTGAGGTTTCTTCCTCCTCCTCCCCCCAGCTCCCTTCCTCTCATTCCTCCACCCTAGAGCTCTCTTCTTCCTCCTCCCCCTTCCTCCTTCCCCTAGCCCTCTTCCTTCCACTCCTCCCCACAGCTCTCTTCTTCTCCATCCTCCCCCCACATCTCTTCCTTTTTCTCTTCTTCCTCCTCCTCCCAGCCCTCTTCCTCCCACTCCTCCCCAGAGCTCTCTAGTTCTTCCTTCCCCACATCCCTTCCTCTTTCTCTTCTTCCTCCTCCTCCCGGCCCTCTTCCTCCCACTCCTCCCCACAGCTCTCTTCTTCCTCCTCCTCTAGCCATGAGTCCTCCTGCTCCCCCACCCTGGGGCTTTTCTTCCCTCCTACTCTGAAGACACTGAGCTCCCTACCTCTGTCCTAGTCAGCTTCTCCTCTTTAATGAACAGCGTGTTAAAGCCACTGCTCTCTGGGTCTCCAGCTCGACACTTGGAGGCTCTTAGAGAGTTCTCTCCAGTTCTCTGCAATCTATGGTGTCTTCCCTCTCTGGAGTTTGCACTCTGTGGGAAAGTATCTTGCAGCAGATCTTTTGTGAAAGCTTTCAGGCTGGCAAACTGCCTGAGGCTCTGCAGGTCTGAGAATGTCTGTACTTTACAATCTCATTTAAAAATTCAGTTCAACCTTGCAGAGAGAAATGTGGGATCAAAACCATTTTCTCCCCAAATGCTGAAGATGTGACCGCGCTGTCTGCTGATTTAGAAAAAGTCTGCAGCCGGCGTAAAGGTGGAGCCCTCGGCCAGCTTTCTTTCACAGCTTTCTTCTCTTCCTTCCTCAGGTCTGTGAGGGCTTTTCCGGCCCACACTTCCCTCGCTGGCTCTCATCTTCCAGCCTCGTCATCCTCTCCTTCCAGAAGGTCTCTCTATCCCTTGTCCCTGGGCTGTCCCTTGTCCCTGAGCGAGGCTCCTCTCACGGTTTTTCTGACTGGGTCCTTTGGAGGATGCATCTTCCCGTGGCCCCCACTGTGAGTGTGAGCTATGTTCGAGCTCGTCCCCTCACTCCTGGTTTTCTTCTGGAGGTCAAGCTTTCAGCATCCTCTCCCATACTGGAGTCCCCTGTCTTCTCTACCGACAGCATTAAACCTTTTACTTTTTGCCTCCCCTTTCTGTTCCAGGAGCTCTCTGAATTTTTCACTGCAGATGTTGTGATTTTCGCTTCCATAGTTTCCTTACGAAAGTCTGCATCACCTCTTCAAACTCAAGCTCATTCCTGTCCCCTCCCAAGGCATCTCCAGAGGCTCCTGTTCTCTTGGTGGAAGCCTTTCTTCCCCTCCTGTGGCCTTCTTCCTGCCTCCTTGCTGGTCTTGCTGGACTGGACCCTACACATCATGGATGTGTTGTCAGAACTGGTTTTCTTTTTTTAGAATAATAAATTTGTATTTGTCCACTGGGTAGACTTCTTAATTCAAAAGTTTTTAAAATGTCACATGGTTGATTTAAGCCTTTTACAGTTCAGCATACTAATCTAGCTTTACATTTTATGCTTCACAGTTAAACTTTTCTGCTGGATGGTTAAGGGCAAGTTAAAGCAAGACCTATATAACAAAACCTGTAACTTTTCTATCTGCCATGGTCAGTCAGATCTCCTCAGGATTTACCTTGAAACCAATATACAGGGCTTTGCCAGTTCTGCCAATAACCCACTGCGGTTATGGAATACTGGAATATATATATATATATATATATATATATATATATATATATATATAACTATTTTTGCTTAGCTCAATGAGAAGAAATTTTTGTACTAATAATGATTAGAAAAATTATCATTTCTACATCCTGTGCTCTGAATAACTACTAGGAGGACAACAATATTCATTGTATCAATTATTGGGAATGTACTGCTAATGTTTTGAAACCGTTACATTGTTATTTCTTATTAAAAGTAATATAAAATAAAGTGTCACGCTGTGTGCTTCATTCCTTTGGGGATGTCAACCAGGGCTGAATTACCTACAGGTAATAACTGGGGAAGATGCACACTCTCAGGTTCTTCAGCAACAGAAACGACACTTTCCTTCCCCCTCCGGCCCCACTTGGTCTCAGTTTCTCTTGTTGCTGGGACAAATACCTGATACCCAAAATGAAGGAAGGAAAGGTTTATTTAGCTCACAGTTGCTGGAGGTTTCAGGCCATACTCGGCTGGCTCCAAGGCTGAGTGGCTCAGGGAAGACAGCATCCAGTTCATGGCAGCGGAGCAGCAACAACTGCAACAGGCCAACAACAGCAATGGGCAAACCACAGTGACAGTGAGCACGCTGACTTCATACACACTATTTCCACATCTTTATGTCACATCTCAAACCCAAGGGATTGAGGCTGTGCTTTGCGTTTGTTCCTCACATGCTCCTAACTGAGTTCTAAGTTCAAGCAGCAATATAGTTGGGAGCCAAACTATCCCTCAGAGGACTGTGTGAAAGGATTGGTCCCCAACCTGTGCTATTACTGGGAAGGCTTGGTGGAAGGCAATTGCAGTGGCTGGAAATGGGACCTTGAAGGCCTCTCTGGGACCAGCACCTTGCCTTCCACTTCTTGGATGCCACAGAAGCAGGACACCCCATGACATGCTCTCTGCTGTGTGCATTGCCTCGCCACAGGCCTAAGCAGCCTTGGACTGAAGCCTCTGCATCTAGGAGTCATGAGGAAACCCTGATTCATGTTTAGTATCATGAATAATTTGCCACAATGGCAGAAAACTGACTAAAGCAGTAGTTACTATTTGCCCATTTGTTATTTTCGAGTTAAAGGGGCAGTGCTACCTCCAGAGACTGCTGTGTCATTCACACAGCAATCCAAAAGGCAGGCTAATGTGTAACCTAGCAACTTATTGACTCCTTAGATGTGAGCCAAAAATACTGTTCCTGTCAGTACCAGCTCACAAGGTCAGTGAACAGTGCTTTTAAAACACACTAATGTTTCATTTAATCCACTCACTTATGCAACAGGCAGCTACGCACATGTCCCGTCTGTCAGATTTGTATAGACTCTGAGAAGACAGCACTAAGCAAGATAGCCTTGGATGTATCAGTTTCTCATTCTTGGATTTTACTGTCTTAACAGACTTAGAAAATGTCAAAGCCAGGCATGGTGGTGCACACCTGTAACCCTGGGCTCTGGGGGCTCAGGCAGGAGGACAGCAGCAAGTTCAAGGCTAGCTTGGGCTATATAGTGAGTGTGAGGCTGCCTGAATAGCATGGTGAGATCTTGTCTCAAAGAATAAAAGGTCAAAATTTTTGTTTTGGCGTCTTTTATTTAACCACAACCACACATGCCCATTGATAATAACAACACAGCCTGGCCCTTTCAGTGTGGGACTGACTGTAAACAGAAGTTTACAGAGCTCACCTCAGTAGCTCATTGAAACTAAGCTGGAGAAAAAGGCTCTCGAAGCATGGGTATCCCACTTTCATGTTCTATGTTCTAGACAATGACCCACTGTTAGTAATTTAGTAGAACATCTGTGTCCACAAGGCCTTCTGCCCTTGGCCCTCCTCTGTGTGTGTAGCTCTCTATCACTGAACTAAAGACCAGCCATCTTTTCTCAGGAAGACTTCCTTGTCCCTTGATGGAGCCAGTTTGGTTAATTATCTATTTCTGGGTTCCCAGGACTTTTAATTTTTAATCTTTACCATAGAACTTAATGTACTATGTGGTAAATGACTCGTCTCTCTTCTCACTAGATGGTGTGCTTCTCGCAGATACAGACTAATTCTAGTACATGTGTGAGGACCATGGAAGAAGGAGAGAGAGAGAGAGAGAGAGAGAGAGAGAGAGAGAGAAAGAGAGAGAGAGAGTGAGAGAGAAAGAGAGGAAGAGAGGGAGGTGAAGCTGATAATTCTCCCAGGGCCCATTTTTGGGGTCAGACTTGTGTGATCCAAACATGGTATCATCAATCATTAGCATGGGAATGGGCAAAATATTCAGCTCAGCCAGTCCCTTACCTTAATAAATATTTGTTTATGAAAGAATGCAAGTTACTGTCAGAGGCTTAATTAATAATAGTTACTGTGCATAGATAGCACCTGCTGTGTTTGAGGTACTATTTTGAACACCTTACATATTTTACCTCCTTTAATTCTAACACAGCCTTGCGACACGGGTGATATCGATTGTATATATTTTTACAGATGAAAATGAAAAATATCTCTTCCCTGAGGGATGACTAGCCAGACTCTTCTAGAATTCATTCGCTTAACATTACATTACTCCTCTGTCTGCTGCTACTTTCAAGAAAGAATAGGGGACCACAAACAGTGGGAGCAGGACGACCTCCCTGCACATTCGGGCAAGCGTGGCTCACTGCTGGCATTTCACTGGACACTGCTCCATTGCTCTTCCATGAGCAGTGATCTTCAGCCTCCTTTTTTCTGTTGGGCCTCAGCCCGCAATTCACGCCAACATGTAACCTTCAAAGGGGTGGTATCAGGAGGCAAGGCCTTGGGGAGAGATCAGGCCGTGAAGGTAGAGCCTCCCGAGGAGGGTCAGTGCCCTCATAAAGGGAGCTAGCAAGCTGGCTTACTGACTGTAGCTGGGTGAAGACACAGAAGAAGGATCAGCAAAGAAGACACCCTCCACGAAGAAAGGCACCCCCACTTTCCCACCCTGGGAGGAGCCCCAGGGGCTAGGCTTGGATTTCATTCTCTTCTCTTAGTTTAACTTACCACTAGCTGAAGGTGGGCCCGCTGACATTCTTGATTAGGTAGCTGAAGTTGAAATTCATATTTGGACCCTTCAACTGAGGTCTGGCAAATTTAGAAGGGATACAGGGGTGTGGCTAGCTACTCTTTATGTTATATGTAGAAGAGCAGAGAAAGCAGGTTTATTGGTCAGGTAAGAGTCTAATGTCTTCAATAATGACCCAAAAGCCCACTAGCTCAAACCACGGAAGGATTTCCTCTCATATGGAAGTTTAAGCTTTCGCAGCCTGAGCAAGGACACAGGCTCCCTCCACCTTGCTGCTCTGTCAGCTTGGCCTAAAGCTTCCATTTGGAAGTCTAAGACAGTGAGGTGAGCTCTTGGTCCCCTTGGCCACACTGAGGCAGCAAGGAGGAAGACAAGGAAGGGAGCACACGGCTCTCTGTAAGGGCAGAAGCTGGAAGTTGTGCACATCACTCCTGCCTGTATTGTGTGGGTAGAGACTAGTAACTGTCCACAGTCCTCAGAAGCCAGCCGTGGAAGTAAGGTTGTCCTTAGCAGAGTAGCCATGAGTCCCACTTAAACTCTCTCCTTCTAGAAGAGAGAAGGGATATACAGGAGCAGTGGGCAACCTCAGCCCTCTCAAGCTGTACCACAGGTGAGCAGGACCCAGAGCTCGACGACACAGAGCAGCAAGGGGAGTCTGAGGGATCCAGGGCACAAGGACAGTTGTACTAAGTCCTACTCATTCTAGGCTCCTGGATGCAGTCTTACATTGAAACTCAGGAAGCTTCCTTCCCATGCATATGAAAAACAACTGCTTTCTCCTAGAGGGCAAGGGCTGTACTTCATTTTTTTTTTTTTTTTATGTCTGCCTTGGCCCATGTTCAGTAGATGTTGATTTGATTTAATGTAGTTTCCTGTTGGAGCTGGTTGAACTTATGTTATCTCCCTCCATTGTTTTTGCCAGTTACATAGTTTAAGATTCTAAAATGCCTGGAAAAAAAAAAAAAAAATAGAAGAGGGCCAGCAAGATAGCTCAGTGGTCTAAAGCACCTGCTTAGGCAAAGTGCAGGGACTGAGGTTTGATCCCCAGCACCACATGCCATGCCAGCCATGTCCCCAGGGTGGGCTGGGCCAGCCACCAAAAAAAAAAAAAAAAAAAAAAAAAAAAAAAAAAAAAAAAAAAAAAAAAAAGAGAGAAAGAAAGAAAGAAAGAAAGAAAGAAAGAAAAAGAGGCAGAATCACAAGGAGATGGGAGATTGTCTCAGTTCAAAAACTGAAGAAGAAATTCCTAACAGTTTGGCCATGGTCCATCCTGAAATCTGCCAGCATTCAGGAAGTAAAAGACCTCTGTAGGTAAAACACTACGCTGAAAAACTAAATCAAAGAGGTTATCAGAAAAAGGAAAGACACTTCCTTGGTCTTAGGTAGGAAAAACCAGTACAGTGAAAATGGCCATACTTTCAAAATTTTTATGCAGATTTAAAGCAATCCAAACCAAAATTCAGCATTGGAAGAGAGGGGCCAGCAGCAGCAGCAGCAGCAGCAGCAGCAGTGCATAACAATGCTAGCCAAAGGCCTGCAGCATAGCTGAACGCTTGCATAGGGAATTGCGGGGGGCCAGGGTTCAATCCCTGACACTGCATGCCTTGCCGGCTTCACCTTCAGGCGCGCTGAGTCAGCAATAGAGTGGGGCATGGTGGCACACGCCTGTAATCACAGCACTAGGGAGACAGAAGTCAGGAGGACCACTATGAGTCTGGGCTGCGCAGTGAGACCCTGCACACACACACACACACACACACACACACACACACACAAAAAAAAAAAAAAAAAAAAAAAGCAAACTATGCTCTCCACACTGTTAGCCAAACCGGTGGAGCTGCAGGGCTTCCCTCCCTCCCCAGAGTGGACACACGCTTGCAGGCCCAGAGTTAAATACCAAAGCACTCAGCTCACCCGCTCATGAAGATGCTCTGGCCCACACTTGGAGATGAATCTTGCAGGAAGCTTTTTTTCCTCCCAGTGTTTTAAATCTAACCATCTGGAAAGAGGTACTATTTTACCACACTTTTTAAAAATGAAGATTTGCTTTTTTAATGAGAAATCTGCACTCCATCAGAATTGGGAAACAGTACTTTGACTACCTCACTTGATACGAAGCCCAGCACAACAACACTGTGGAGATCATGGTTTTGTTGAGAATCTTCAACAGAAAATAAGCATAAGGTTTTGAGACGCTTGCCTAACCAGATCGTTAAAGCTGTCTTCTGTGGTATCTTTTTTTTTTTTTTTTTTTAATTTTTTGAGACAGGGTCTCACTGTGCAGTTCAGGCTGGCTTTGAGCTCACTTTTGTAGCCCAGGCTGGTCTCGAACTCACAACGATTCTCCTGCCTCAGCCTCCCAAGTGCTGGGATTACAGGCATGAGCCACCACGCCCGGCCTTCTGTGGTATCTTAAAAAAACAACAACAACAACAAAAAACAACTGCGGGATTCATGTTAAACCAAAAATTTTTTCATGGCTGCTTGTCATGTAGAAGGTATTCAATTAATTCTTGTTGAATGAATATACATGAAACTGATATTGAAATAATGGTCTAGGCACATTTGTAATATAATACGTTAATATTTTACTATAAAAACATAGGATTTGTGAATGAACATTTAAATAAACCTCACGTACAGTTGGAAGGAAATCAGATCTCATGAGAGGGGTTAAGTGCCTTAGGGAGCAGCAGAGTCGGAGAGCTTTAGAGCCCAGTGACAAAGTTGCAGTGCTGCTCTTGCTGCTGCTTTCTGCCTCACTCTATGTAAAATAGCTAAATTGCCACAGTGTCATATCTATCCTACATCACTATGTTTATGGAAATTATATGTTCATTTGTTTACACTGAGCTAGATAATGCTCTGATAGTAGCTCTCTTTCCTAATCCCTGACCCCAAAGCAACTCTCGGAGGTAAGTAGGCCAGCATTTCTTGGGAGACCCTTAAGAGCACTCCCAGGTTTGATGATTTCCTAACAGGACTCACAGGGCTGGCAAATCCAGTCTCACTTGTGACAAGTGATTTTTGAGGTGAAGAGGTCAGTACAATCGCAGAGAAAAAAGAAACATGGGATAAAATAATCTAGGGACATGCTCCCAAAGGACTCTCCTATCCCAGGAGAATCATAACAGACACACTTACTCCTCTGCCATGAGCTGTCTGAGTGGAATCAGATTTGAAATGTTACCAGGAAGTCCACCAGAGACTCAGTACTTAAGTTCTTCCCAGGGCTGGCCATGCAGGCAGCCGCTGATAGGCACGTATGCAAATGTCAGCCTCCCTGAAGGAAAGCAGGTGCTCAGCCTCCTCTCTACCGTACTGCTTGCACAAGCAGATCAGGCACAGTGAGCCACTCTTACCCACTAATGGTAAAAATCTTTGTAAAGCCCAGTTCCCCCAACACCAGCTAGCCAAGGGCCACCTCTTGAGTATGCCTTCTCATGGGTAGTGCTGTGAGTCTGCACTGTTAGTTATTTTCTACACAAGCATCACTCCTAGAGTATTCATAATCATGCTATGACATTAACGATTGTTTGTTTGTTTGTGGTGCTGGAGATTGGACCCAGGACTTGGCCCTGTTAGGCAAGAGCTCCAAGCCTGAGTGACACCCCTTGCTCCAGGGGATGCTTGCACCCCAGCAAGTTAGCAGCAGGTTCTTTCATCATTTTATGATAAATATTTATGGAGCCCTTATCCCATGCCAGTAACATGATTTAAACCATGTACAGTGGTTTACAGACTTAATTCATTCTACTTTTCTGGAAAAGATGGTCACATCTGTGCTTCGGCAGGAAAGATGGCCAGGGTCATGTTTTTCAGCCTCTGCAGAACTTGCTAGCTAAAACAAAATTCTATCATATACTTCTCTTTGTGAACCAAATTTCGTGCAAACAATGTTTGTGAACTGAAGTATGACCATACTTTGCATAATAAATCTATAAAACAAATCCAGTGTTTTTGTCACCATTGTACAGACCAGAACATTTAGTTCTGGCTGGGTGAGCTAAGTCACTTGCCCAAGGTCTCGTAACTGATGATCAGTAGCGCTGCGATTGGACCAGAAATGTTAACTAGAACATGGGCTTTGCGGGCCATTACCACAGCTTTGCTGCACATCTGCCTTCTCTTCTCCTTAACTTTTCTTTCTTTTCATACAGTCATCAAAAATCTCTCCCATTTCTCTCCCTCAGTCTATTTCTTTTCCCTCTCCCACATACATGATACAAATTTACACCCATATCTCCACATGTTGTACCGAAGGCAAATACACAACCTGCAATAGACTGGCCTTCAAATTTGTGTGGAACTCAATGTGGTGGTGCACACCTGTAACCCTAGCTATTCGGAGGATGACACAGGAGAGTCAAAAGATTGAGGCAGGGGCCAGGGAGATAGCTCCGTGGCACAAGCGCCTGCTGGACAAGTGCAAGCCCCCCCCCCCAACCAAAGAAAAAGAAAGAAAAAAGATTGAGGCAATCTGGGGCACATTACAGAGAATCTATCTCAAAAGTATATTTATACTTATATGCAGGGAGGTAGCCTAGTGTTCGTTAGGATCACAATGGCCTGGGTTTGATCCCTACTATGACAAAAAGAAAAAAGTGGATAGCAGAGCCCGCGTGTCCGCCACGGGTAAGCTGCCTGCGCCCTTCTGCCCCGCCTCTGCGCTCCTGCAACTAACTTCCTCTTCCAGCCCCGACCCGAATCCCAGCCGGTAGCAGAGCCCGCGCGCCGGCTGGGTCAGGATCCTTGGCCCGCCTTCCCCTCCTTCGCTTCCCCCCCCCCTTTTTTTTTCTGAAACCCTCCAGCCCAAGCTCCAGCACTGAACCCATCAAACATCTTGTCTGGCAACCGATCTGGTCCATGAGCCTACCAGGACTACTCAATCCCAAAGCTCCACCTCCACCTACAGACCACATCCGCCAGGATTCACGAAAGCTAGCAGCCAGAGCTCCAGCACAGAGTCAAGAACCTCTGTAGAGGAACCAGCTTGGAGTCTCCAGACCAAACGCCCATAAACACAGCATAACACCACCAAAGTGCAGAGGTCGCTTTCATACAAAATGATAACAACAAGGAGTAGGAGGCAATCTCAGGGCCCGTGCCCACCCAAACCAAATATAGAAGACACTATCATGGAAGAAAATAGGAATCATACAGATGAAACCTCTGACTTGGTAGCATCTGAGGCAGACACACAAGTGCAGAAACTTATAGAGCAACTGAGATCAGAGATAACATCTGAAGTAAAAAAAAGAAATACATGAAGTGGAAAAATGGCTGGAGAAATGTATAGAGGACATCAGAGCAGAAATAATATCTAAAGTTGACAAAGACATGCCTAAATCAATAGCATCCCAAGTAGGGGAACAACTACACAAAAGTACAAAGGAGAACAGAACAGAAATAAACTCTGTATTA
>PVJA010045395.1:0-15596 GCA_004027025.1 Myocastor coypus
GGCCCTGATACTTGCTACTTAAAAATAGCACTTCATATTTGTCTTAGTTACTGTTCTGTTGCTGCTGGGACAACTACCTGACACACAAGCTTAGGGAAGGAAAAGTTTATTTAGCTCACAATTACTGGAGATTTCAATATGCTGCCCCGCTTTCTAGGGTCTGGAGGAGAGGAGAGACGGGGTACTGCCGTGTCCAGGAGGATCTGGTCCATACCTCCGAGAGACCACGGCGGTGGGGGTGCTGGTGACACCCTTCTGACAGCACATGTGGTCCTCTTAACGGTTCACCCCACTCTTGGCCACAACCGCTGAACCCCGCCCGGCCCTTTGGCCCCACCCCTTGAGTCACTCGCGTAACAGCCCCATAATCTACATGAGGCTCTGAGGGGACAACTAGACACAAACAGTAACAATACTATGCAAAGCTAGAAGTACTGGCAAAAGGGATGCTTGGTATGACCTACAGCAAAGCTTCTGGGACAGAAAAACATGCACTGACTGTTAGGGTTACAGCCCCCTCCCCCAAGACAGATAGATCTTTGCAACTTTGCGATATTCTCCCTGGGTGGCGTCTTCCTGTAAGCAGGTGGCGGTTCACCTTTGCCTTTGCCTCTTTTGCCTGCTGCAAACCTTACTGGCATGTCTTACGAACAATTTCTAGAAAAAGGACCTAAACTCTACTCCCAGTTCCAAAGGCTGAGGGGTTGACCCAGAGAGTCCCTGAGGAATTTGACTTTGAAAAAGGAGAGAGAGGCAGAAAAGAAAAGGAGAACGAATGTGTACATGGGTCCCTTCGGAACCTGAGGGCTTCTAGCCAGCAGGTGAGAAGAGTTCTTTCTCAGGCAAGTGCACACATGTTGAGTTTTAGTTGCCTAATGGCAGAACTGCATTTGTTTTAGTGTTTATACTTTTTCCTACCTGTATTCAGTTCTTCTCTGAATACATAATTTACAGCCCCTTTGTGGCTTTAGTTAAAATTCTTGAATGACAATGGAGCTTAGTTTTTATTCTTACATACAGAGTACAGAGAAATACAGTGAGTGGAAGATGAATAGGCAGGGTTGTACCCCTTGTGTCTTATTCAAAGGAATGTGTGGCAGAGAATGTAAAAATATGTTGAAAATTTAGAAGTGCTAATTTATACAGATCATGGTAAGCAATGGCCAGAGCCACCTCCTGCCCTTGTAAAGTATTTATTAAATGACTCTTTTATTATTTATTTATTTGTTTATTTGTTTCTTTGTTTGTTTGGTGCAGGATATTGTATTGAACTCAGGACTTTGCACTCTTTTTCAGGCAGGGACTTATGCCGCTGATCCATCTCCCTACCCCTGAGCTATCTCTCCAGTCCCATAAAATTAAACATTAGTTGAAATTTAGTTTAAAGCAATTACTATAAGGGAGAATGGAGATTGCACTGGTGATAAATTAGCTCAGGCCAGGGCCCTGGGAAGGAATCCCCTCTGAAGGACACTGCAAGGCATCCCAAGTGCGCTCCATGCCTCTATCACCGAGGGCAGAGGACACCCAGGACGAGTCTTGAATGCCCTCACATCCCTTTTTTCAGTCACTTACTAGGAGATGATGGAGGTATTGAAATTCTTCTGATAACTTTGTCAAATTTTCAAAGACAATTTGAAGAGGTGAAAGATGGCATCTGCCAAAGAAATCTTGGTTGCAAGATCAGGCAGCATGGCAGGGCTCATGTGCCAGTGGCCAGAAGATATGCTTCCCTGGAAGGTGATGAGAAACGGATTGAAAGAGAAAGACCTCAGCGATGCCAAAGGTCTGCCTTCCTTCAGGCTTGGCACTGAATGCTGTCTGAAGTTCAAAGCTAAATTCTCCAGCTTTCCAGGGGAAAGTTTGCAAAGACCTCTGGTGAACCATGGTCCAAGCCAACAGTCACAGGTAAACAAACATGTGAAAGAAACCAACTAAAGTAAGAGAGAAAGATAAAAATGTTTTTGCCACATGCTCTGTCAGGGGAAAAAGGAGAGAAGAGAAGAATTGTCCTGTAGGTCAAGAGGATCAAAGGAAAAGAAAAAATTACACATAAAATAAAGGTAATGCTGAGGAAGAAGAGTGACGACCAAGAGACGTCATTTTGCCGCAATGGACAGCGTGTGAAGGCACGTGGACACGGTTGGGCGAGTAGCACAAATTTATATACAGGTCAGTGTGAGCTTCAGAATAAACACTTATAGGTCATCATTTAGCTGATGTGATACTTTATAAAGAAAATACTCGGGGCCGGGCATGGTGGCGCACACCTGTGATCCCAGCACTCGGGAGGCTGAGGCAGGAGGATCGGTGTGAGTTCGAGACCAGCCTGGGCTACAAAAGTGAGCTCAAGGCCAGCCTGAACTGCATAGTGAGACCCTGTCTCAAAACAATAACAACAACAACAACAACAAAGAAAATACTCTTTTTAATTTTTTTAAAAGGCAGTACAAAATCATATTAAAACCAAAAAGTCACAAATGATGCAGAATTTCATCAAACAAAATAATACAAATTTCATAGAATTTGACATATTGCATAGTGTTCTTTGAATTAGTTGTTATCAGATGTATGCATACAAAATTTTAAGAGGAAAGAAAAGAATGAAAAATATAGAAGGAAGAAGAGAGAAAAAGGAAAAAAAATTGAAAAAAAAATAAGACAACAAGTTAAGGATTAACGGCTTCTTTCCACAGACCAGCGGAAATCCAGCACACAGCTTTCCAAGCCATGCCGCCTACACACGCGAGTGTGTCTCTTCCCCGACCCCTCTCCTGCGCAGCTCCATAACTCCCTGCCTCTGAACAAGGCTCGTTTCATTTTCCCAGTATCTGTTGTAGCTTCCAGATTTTATATTCTCTTTCAGCTTCTTACATCAAGAAGACATTATGATGAAAGTGCTCTTTCAGAGATGACACGCGTACAAGAGCTGGCTGGGGAGATCCCATGGTCAGGCGGGCGGTTTTCCCGGGGCGAGGCTTGATCAGTTCCCCTCCAGATGCACTGACCCTGCCGTTTCCCCAAATGTGGAAAACTCAACTGCGTGATTTGTAGTAGTGGGGACTGTGTTCGAGCTCTGCCCTGCATAAAAAGAGAAAAAGAGGAAGAAATGGCGCACTGTACATTGTTGAAAGGCTAGGCCATACAATCACGTTTTAAAATTTCTGATGTTGAATTTCCTTAATTCAACACTTCATAATTTTTGAATTTTCTTGACTTGCTTATGGTCATACCAAGCACTGTAGAAATTAACATCAAAAGTACATTTGGCTAGATTTAAGATTATAAAACTTGTTTTAAAAAGTTTTAATAAATTGTAATATAATTATTTTTATAAAAATAGTACTGAACAGGCAAAAAGTAAACCATGAGATAGAAGCCATTTTTATAAAATCATGTAAGAATATTGATACGAGGGGAAAGTGCCCTTTATTGACTGTGGCCGGAGAAGCCTCTCCAGCACCTGTGCCAGCGAGACGCCCTCACGCAGATGTCAGCACACTTCCTCATCTCCTTGTGGGACTCCGTGGTTCAGGCAATGAACCAGGCACTTAACAGGAAGTGGTGGCTTCTGGAGCCCCCAGGAAGATGCCGGATCCTTCCACCCTGGCCATGAATTCTACGTCATTTTCGTCCTCCAGGAAAGCTGATAATAAGCATTTAGGAGGGAATCCAACCTGTGTACATCCAACTCCCAAGGGGCATAAAGGAAACAAGAATTCTTGAGGCTTTCCCTGAAAGATTCTGAAGAGAATCAAAATCCTGAAGAGCCAGGAAGCAAGGGCTTATGAAAAACAAAGAGCACGCCTCTTTTGCAACCTAATCACACAGATGACAAAAACGAATAGAGGCCTCTGACTCACCTTTAAGTAGAATATCTCCTGTCTACGCTGGTACTTTAGGGCCTAATCTCTATAGATGAATTTTTGCAGTTAGCTTCATTGAATAGGCATTTAATGTAAAACATGAGGCTAAAATTTTGTTATTCGGAAGGAAGCAGTTATGGTTGGAGAACTTGTAAAAAGTGTGGTTGTTTAGAAAAATACTGTAATCAACATAATGCATGTGTTTCCTTTAACCATTGCTACTCTTCCTGTTCTTACTAAGACTAAACCACTGTGTGATGATCCAGTTATGAATCTCATGCGTTTGATATTTGCTTTGTACTGACGCCATTTTTATTGGTACGTGATTTGAAATAGTGCCATAAGTTTATGCCTTCCATTTGCTTTAAAAAGTAGGGCTAGACTTCCACAAACTTTATCAGTCTTAATGATGGGTACAAGGGGGCAATGCTGACACAATTTAAACATATATGCTCCTCTCAGACAAAGTTAAGAACAATTTGATCTTGAGAGTTTACACAGTTGTTCAAAGGTTTTAAAACAGCTGCTGCAGGGCATAGTGGTGCATGTCTGTAATCCCAGCACTGGAGATCCTGACAGAAGAGGATCACTGTGAGTTTGAAGCTGAGTTCAAGACCAGCTTGAACTACACAGGGAGACCCTGTCCCAACAAGATGAACACAAAAACGAACAAACAAAAGCAACCAAAATGCCGAGTGAGGTGCAAATACCTGTACTCTCAGCACCCTCGTGACTGAAGCAGGAAGGTCACTATAAGTCTGAGGCCAACCTAAGATGCTAAAGGGAGTTCAAGGGCAGCCTGCACTACATAGCAAGACCCTGTTTCGAAAACACCAAAAATAAATACGTAAATTTTTTTTAAAAAATTCACAAAGCTGGCTATAGTAGTGTGCATCTGTAATCCCAGCTACAGGGGAGGATGCAGCTGAAGGATCATAAATTCCAGCCCAGCCTATGAAGTTCGCAAGGTCTTATGTCATTTTTTTTTTTTAAAGAACAAAAGAAGAAGAAGGACCAGGCACGCTGCTCTGTGTACAGTACTTGCCCAGCACGTGGAAGGCCTGTCTGGTCTTCAGTACTGGAAAGGGGCGCAAGGGGATAATCCAACAAAAAGATGAAATACTACCATAGACTCAGAAATAGATACCAGGAGCGCATAAGAACAGGAGAATTTTCCCTGGATATATATTTGGCTGAATTTCACAATCTGTTACCTTTTAAGTCTATACTTTTACAGTGGAAATAAACAAAACATAACAGGCAAATCAAGCCATAAGCCCAGAGCTATATCTGCAATCCTTATCATTCTTTATCCCTTTCAAGATAACCAGCAGTATAATTGATGAAGCGCATGAAATATTATTGTTAACAGCTTGCTTCCTTATAATGCTTTCTGCTTAGTGTCTGGCTGTCAATTTTCTTTCTGTTTTTTTCTTAATTTGGTTGGTGGTTTTTATTTTATGTGATGTTACCTTAATATAGTATGCTGGAAGGCATTAATATGGATATACTTTGTGAAAACTTCAGACTGTTATTTAAATTTTTTTTAGCTCAATTAATTTCTTATAGGTCTTGGAGAAACAAAAATTTTATCAGTACTATTTTAATTCTAAAATTTATGAGATTCAGATCTACCAAAAAAAGTTTCATTATTTGCAGACTATATTTCTGGCTACTCATTTCTGTTGCTGTCAGTTTTCAAAATCAACCATGTTTTGGGCTGGGAATATAGCTCAGCAGCTTAGCATCTGCCTGGCAAAGCACAAGGCCTTGACTTGGAATGCCCATACCCAAAACAAACAAACAAAATCAACTCAAAATTAATTATGCTTTAATAGTAATGTTTCTGACTGTTTTAAATAAACCCGACTTAAAAAAAAATATATATATATATATATATAATATATATATATATATATTTTTTTTTTGTCGTTTTGAGACAGGGTCTCGCTATGCAGTTGAGGCTGGTCCTGCGCTCACTTTTATAGCCCAGGCTGGTCTCGAACTCGCACCAATCCTCCTGCCTCAGCCTCCCAAGTGCTGGGATTACAGGCGTGAGCCACCACGCCCGGCTCAAAAAAATATTAATGTGAAAAATGAGTATACAGCCACGGCGGACTGGCAAAGGCCTGTCAGTCTGTGCTCTGAGTATGAGACTCCCCACAGTTCATCCTGGGGAAACGATGCAGTGCAGACATTAGCACATCGCCATTGCACAGGCATTTGGAAGCACAAGAGTGTCGGTGGGATTCTCAGTCTCCAGTTTTATTTGTTGGAGCACGCAGATCTAGACCCACAGCCCAGTCTGTGCATGACAATTGTCACCTCAAGGACTCACTGCAACAAACGCGGTGAAATTCATAGTTTGAACTCACGACCTTGCACTTGCCCAGCAGGCACTTGTGCCTCGGAGCTATCTCCCCAGCCCCTTTTTTTTGCTTATCGTTTTTTTTTTTTTTTTTTTTTTTTTTTTTTTTTTTTTTTTTTTTGCTATTTTGTACTCTATAAAATAGAACAACAAAATAAACGATGTATCTACTTCAGTGTGCAAAGATGTAGAAATGAATTTATAAGCTGCATGCTTTATGATGATTAGTGTGAGTGTTTAAGTTATAATGTTCTGAGGAGGATTCTGCAAACTCCATTCGCAGGCTACAGATATTTTACTATCAACCTTAGCGTTATCATAATGACAATGTCACTATTCCTTACAAGCCTTAGGTAAAATTGCCTGTGTGCTGCACCTACTCAAATCAAGACTTTAATACATTCTTGAAAGACAGTACAGCTGAACTCTTTGCACCTGTAATTATTACCACTACCTTTTAGTTGTAGTAAACTCCTTACTCATAGCCTCGGACTTGAAGCACCCTGAGATAGTAGGGTGAATGGTTTTACAAATCCCAATGTATATTATGAAGGCAAACTATTTTAAGATGTGTAAAGTAAAATCACAGTCTACTCCTACAGTGCTGTTTCTTGTGTTGTCTATTTTTCCTGTATTCTGAGGAAGAAAAAGATGGTTAGGGTGATCTGGAATATTACTATGAATCCCTTACTATAAAAATAAAATTCAGGGGCCAAGGAGATATCTCTGCAGGTGAATTGCTTGCTTAGGCAAGCACAAGGACCCAGGTTTAATCCCCGGTACCTCATGCTGCACTGGCCTTACCCGGGCAGCTTGAATTGGCTACCAAGACTAGGCATGGTGGCACACACCTGCAATCCCAGCCCTGGGGAAGCTGAGATAGGAGGCTCGCTATGAGTCTGATCTGTTTAGTGAGATCCTGTGACAAATGTGTAAAATTAAAAGTAAATAAATAAAAATAAAATTTGGTATGAATTTATCTTTTAAGAATTCAATATTTAGGCATTGGTCATCTGCTATCTTAGACAGTTTCCTATGCTTTCTCAGTTTCTTATAAAACAAAGTATCATCTAGTTCAATACACAAGTATAGTGTACTCAATAAACATACATGCTCCTCAGAGCAAATCCAATCATGTCTATGACAACTGTACCTTCCATTCTCATTGATGAAGCCCAACGCCAGAGAGAACCCCTAGTAGCTTTTTATTTACTCAGTTTACATTTGACTCAGTCATGTAGTGAGATTCTTATTGAAAGACCAGCAGTTCAACTTTCATTCATTTCATTAAAGTTTACAATTAGTTTTATATGATCTAACATGGACGAAGTACACAGCCACATAAACGTTTCTATCTATTCTGACTTAACATGAATTTTAGTGTTTCTTCATTTTATCAGAATTTTAATTGGCAGTTCAATAAATATCTATAAAGACAATGCATGGAAAAGAAGACAAAAGGTTGGAAGAATTTCTGTTGTGAACAGAATCCTTCCAGCTACCTGCAAGGGGAAATGACTCAAAGTAAGTTCATAAATTCCAATTTTATACCTTTCAAATCAGCTGTAATGTTAGCCTTTCATTGTGGCAGCTTATCGGAGAGCTATGGATACATATATGAATGATAAATAAGAATGAGAAATGAATGGGATTTTATGCCTGTTCCAATTTATTTCTTTGCTCCCAGAGAATTATCTCTATTGGTGTCATAGAGTAAACCATTTGCTCTAGCAGGCCCTGGTTGGGTGGTGTGTGACTGTCATGAGTCCCGTTTTGCCTCAGTTACTTGTTAACTATACCGACCTCAAAATGCTTTCCCTTGCTGAACACCAGCTTTCCTTAATGTAATGTGGTAGAGAAGCCTACTCTAGCAACTGTTTCAGGGTGTTCCAGTGAAGGCTAAGTGACTTCAAAGTGCTTTGAACAATCTGGTTAGACAGGCAATGGCGACAGAAACAAAATTGTAACATTTCAATCTCTAAAGAAAGCCTTTCTTAAAATCATTTTTGTACTTATGATGAAATACAAATAGTTTATTTAAATGACCCAAGCTGCTGTACACTCATGCAAACTATATTCATCACTTTATGTGTAGCTCAAATATTTCTAATTTGCCTATTGCAGTGTGATTTTAAATCACACCTATCAGTTTATAATGTCGGTGTTATCGATTTGTATTGCCAAGTCCTTCTTGTATATTAGGATAGCTTCCTACTTATATTTGCAGGTCCTCATCCTACATTACAAATGTTTAATTCCTTTTGGAGTATCAGTTCTCATTGAGAATCTCAAGAAAGCACCAAAATCCCTTTTCTTTTTATTTTAAAGAAAAGGAAAATAAATAATAAAATTTCAAAGCAAGTAATATCCTATAACTCAGAGGTGTCCCAAATTTCCTGGTCAAGGAGATTATTGGACCTCAGAGGAAAGGGATGAATGAACTATGGTGCATCTAAGGAGAGTCACCCAGAGAAAAACATTCTCTCAGGCTTTCACAGAAAGCAAAATGGCCAAGCAATGGCCGTGACTTGTCCCAAAGGCTGACACTAACAACAGTTTTACAAAGTACTGCCTGTGGTCCCAAATTTAATCCTGAGGCGATTTGACCCTGGAAGGTACAAAAAAATGAATGTTTTGTTATACAGGTCTTGCTTCGACTTGCCCTTGACCACCCAGCAAGGAAAAAAAAATGCTTAATTACAATGCATGAAACACAGAGCTAGATTGGTGAGACGAGCTTTAGGAGGCTTAGATTCAATAGCCTCCAACATCACAAGCTTCACTGGTGGCCCACTGCAATTGCAGAACATTTGACTGTATATGTACCTGCTTCCTCTTAGTCCAAAGAGAAGTATATTCTTTTCCTTTTTTTTTTCTTCTAAGCAACATCAATAGGGAGGTGGGTCATGCCCACACACTGTACTCTGTAGAACGATTGTGAGGACAATATGCAATATGTCAACTTTCAAAGAAAAGAAAGGGGAAAAGAAAAAAAAATAATAATGTTGATTTAGAAGGGTTAATGTTTAACTGTTTGATCAATCTTATATACCTATATGTATTAATCTAAACTGATCTGATGATGAAAATATGTGATATAAACCGTGTTAAATTTAAACAATTAAAAAATAGTAAAAAAATATAAAATTTCAAAGCAAACTTATAAGTGAGTAAAAATGGTTACTACGGTGCATACTCTTATCATCAAAATAGTTGCTCATTTACAACTTATAGGCTAAAGAACAGATCAAACACTGCAGGGATAAGCCTTTCTTTTCCACGAACTAAAAGCAACTAGTAGTACCACTATCTTAACTATCTTGGTTATCTATTTATTTAACTTTCCTTTTCCCTTCTTTCTCTTCTGCTTCCCTGTTTCTAGCTTCTTTTTCCTTTTGAGAAATTTCTTTCCATTCCACAATATCTATTGCACATCTCTTTCAGCTCGTTACAATAGGGAGATAGTACAATGATTCATATGTGACACAGACTTACTTCACTTATGAGTATGGTCTCAAGTTGTATCCATTTATTCATAAATATCTCAAGTTCACTCTTCTTTATAGCTGAATACAAATACTACATCTTTTTTTTTTTTAAATCCTTAGTTGGTGGGCATCTGAGTGGTTTCCAAGGTTTTACTATAACGACCTGAGCTACTGTAGACATGGGTGCTTCTGTGTCACTGCGGCATGTTTTTGATTCTTCTGGGAAAATTTCCAGAAGGAGAATAGTTTGGTGAAATGAAACCTTGAATACTGATTTTTCTGATGGATTTGCGGACTGAGTTCCAAGGCGGTTGCTCCCACCTACATTGCCACAAACAGTGTGGCAAGACTTTCCTTCTCCACCGTGGCTCTAGCCTTGTTGCTAGCTGATTTCTTGGAGCTAGCCATTTTTACTTGGGCCACTAGAGAAAACATTCCTAAAATTTATCTGGAGGCAAAAGAGAGCTAAAATCACAAAAGCAATCCTGGGCAACAAAAGCAAGACAAGAGGAAACATGGTTCCTGACTAGAAATTATACTACAAAGCTACAGTGATAAAATCAGCATGGTACTGCAAAAACAAAAAACAAAAAAACAAACAAACCAAAAAAAAAAAAAAAAAAACCATCTGAGGACCTGTGGAACAAATGCAAAGATGCATTCGGGAAATATTTCAATGGACTCTCTCATATAAAGAGCTTATATCTGGAACATACAAAGAATTAAGAAAAATGAGATTCCTCAAGTTCAAAGACCAATTCAAAACCGAGCCTCAGAGGAATACACACTTCTCAGATGAACAAATACAAATGACAAATAAATACACAAAAAGTGTTCAGCACCATTGGCCACTGGAAAGATACAAAGTAAAACCTCTCTTTAAAGATGCCATGGATGTGTGTAATGATATCCATTTAAACATATGTGTGATTTTTAAGTATTTAAAAATTTCAGCCTCGGTAATCCTTCACCCTTGCACCATTCTCTTTTTTGATGGTTCCATTTTGACAACCACAGCATTTCTCACCTTTTCAACTCTAGATTCCATGTGGAGAGCAAATCCAACACCTGCCTTTCTCTGCTTTCTTTTGGTTAGCACCCTGCTCTTCCCTCAGTTCTATGCCATTCCTGCTAATTACATGCTTTTACTTTTTTACGGTTTCTTGACACTCCACTGCCCATGCATACCCCGTTTCCTTCACCCATTCGTCCATTCATGGATACTGAGGTGCTCTCCATAATTTCACTATTGTGAATTTGGCGGCAGCAGATACAATAACGAGGTCTAATTATGGTATGCTGGTTTAGATTTCCTTGAGAGTATTCCACAGGTATGGTAAAACCAGATAAAATGGTAATTGGTTACTTTTGAGGAATATCTATATTGTGTTCCACAGTGGTCGTATAACTTCCATCCCTTCAGCAATGTGCAAGGACTGAAGGGCTGCTTCCCCACACTCCTGCAGCAGCAGCAGCAGCAGCAGCAGCAGCAGCAGGTATTCTGTATCCTGTCCTCCATGCTATCTGCTCTGACTGGGATGAAAGGAAACCTCAGGCTTGCTTGCATTTGTATTTCTTGCATGGCTAAAGAAGCTGAATAATTTTTTTTAAATTTTTTTTTTCTTGTTTCAGAACCTTTATTTATTCACTCATTTTTATGGCTGGCTCAGCCCACCCCAAGGGCAGGGCTGGCGCAGCATGTGGTGCCGGGGATCGAACCGCAGTTCCTGAAGCTGCCCAAGCTTTCCCAAGCAGGTGCTTTAAACCACTGAGCCATCCCGCCAGGCCCCAAGAAGCTGAATAATTTTTATATGTGAATGAGCTATTTGAGAAGTGTTTATTCAGTTCATTGCCTTTTTGGTTTTTACTTTCCAAATATTTATTTATCTACTTATTTTCAGTGCTAAACTTTTTCTAGAAGCTCACATCTACCTTAAGCATGAGATCAAAAATGTAAATCTAGAGTAGTACTTCAAATCATTAAGCCTCTAGTCAATCAAAGAGGGCTGGGCAGTCCACAGGCATGGTTTTAAGTATTGCTATGGAATGTTTATGTCTCTATGGATCTTGCATAGATTGTTTCTGTTTTGAAGACCCTGATTTTCTTTTGCTCATGATACTGAAAAATATAGATAATATAACAAGCACTTGGAAATGTTTTGTACAACTAATCTGAGAGAGAAGCAATGAGGCTTCTCATCTGTTGGAACAGGTGCAATGGTCTTAGAGGGCTATGGCGGGGATCTGTTGAGATGGGAAGACGTAGCAATTGAAGGCAACACTATAAAAATGAAGTGATTGGCTATAATAATAGATATACTGACACCTCCTTTGGTGCGCAGTAGCTGAGGCTGCCAAGAGAGTCTCCAAGAGGAGACAGATCCATTTTGGACCTGCTAAATGCTCCAGTGAGAGTCAATCAGAGCAGAGTGGCAGGCCCAGACGTGCCTCAGTTCCAGAGCTTGATTTGCCCTAAGATTCTCGGGACAGTGGCCACAGTTGTATTCCACACCAGATACAGAGTTCTTAAATAGGAGCAAAGGGTTGCCACCCAAACCATTCCCACAGAGAATATGTGAGGTGAGGCCCTACTGTACAAGTGACCAATTTATTATTTCCTTGGATGGCCAAATAAGAGGAGCTGCCTTTTGCCTAACACTTGCAAGAGCAGTGGAAAAGACGTACTGCCGCAAGAGGCTGTAGACTCACCTCTGTGACATACAAAAGGAGGAATTTTCTGACAGGACAAAGCACGTGTGACGTAGCCCCCATGCTGCATTTGTTCCATGATTGTCACAAATACCAGCACACTGAATACAATCAATATGATGTGAGTGGTCTTCCAAATTAAACTGTATCTGTGCAAAAAACAAAATGAAACAAAACAAAGAAAAAACAGAATTCCACTGTACATGAGGAAAAGTTGTTCAGCTTTATAAGGAAATTGCCCCCCTCAGAAAGGCACAGGACTCTCACAAATCAGAGAAAGACAGTGCGAAGCCCAAAGGCGTGATGGAGTGCTGTGCCCATGTCTAAGGCAACCATGTGGAAAATTAACTGCTCAACCGTCGAGGTCATTAGAATGACTCAGACAGACTCAGGTGGGCTCGCTGGGGAGGCTTCTCAAGTTGGAATTCAGAAACTTCAATGTTCTCACGAGTTTTCTGCCTTTTGACCTTTTGAAAAAGTAATTTCAGTTCTCATTTTCTCTGGCTCTTAAATAGAATCATACTTGTCCATGAGGCAATTTTAAGATACTCAGATGAATGATGCTACCCATGTTTAAATTCAGTCCTCTCTAGGTATACCAGAAAGACCATATTTCTTTATTTGGAACGTGTCTTATATCTTTTATTAGCCCTTACCTGAGAAGAAGTTCTCAAGGAGCCACTCAGTGAATCTTCATTTTAGCAACATGTAAACTGAAAAATAGAAGTACAAGTAAAAGACATTGGAAATCAGCTGCCTGTTTTCCCCAAATTACATCAAATGAACCTTGATGCATTCCAATGTAGGATTTTTCAGATAAAATTTAATATAATAGCATCCACTCTACCTAATTTATGTTAATGCATTAGATTACACAGGGTACTGAAAACGTACAGGCGCTAAGTATTTTACATAGATCGATTCTGCTACTCTCATAACTGCTCTTTGAGACCAATATTATTACTTTATTATGCACTTGCATAATCTGGAGAAAAAAGTCAAATCTAATGCACTTAGGAGCAGAAAGTGGCAAAAACATTATGAAACTTGGGAAAATGAGCTCACAAGCGAAGCTTCTGTTCCTGTGCTGTGCTTCATGATTATCTGCACACCTGAGTGCTGCAGCTATTGTTAAGACAGAACTTGAATTTACCGCTCAAATAGTGTCAAAGAATTTATTTCAGTGTCTTGAATGTTTGGTTGGTGCTGGCGACAGAGCTCAGGGGCAGAGCACTTGTCTGGTGAGCATGAGGTGCTGAGTTCAATCCTCAGTACCAAAAAACTATTTGATTAAATAATTCAGGCTTTTTTTTTTCCTTAATGTATTTGGTACAGGGTTTCACTACAGAGCTCAGACGGCAGTGATCCTCCTGTTTTCAGGCTTCCCCATGCTGGGATTACAGGCATGCACCACCACCCTCTGGATCAATGCACCCAGGGGCAGGACAGGCACAGCATGTGGTGCTGGGGGATTGAGGGATTGAAGCCCTATTGCTGAGCTTGTCTAAGCAGACTGAATCTGCTGAGCTATCTTGCCAGCCCTAAACTATGGTTTCTGTCTATTTATTTCCTTATTGCAGATTGAACCCAGGGCACTGTGCTTGCCAGGCAGGCACTTATTCTACTGAGCTATCTCCCTGGCCGAACTGTGGTTTCTAGATTACATTATCAACTGAAGGAGTTTGACTCTGTGTAAAACAGTACATTATTTTCTATCACTTCTGTATTATTCTTGTGTAAAATGAAAAAAATGAGAAAGCTTTAAGCTTTTAAAATTTAGTAAAATGTTTTATATATTATATTATATTTTGTTATGTCTTATATATTATATTGTATTGCATTATATTATATCATATTATATTATATATTATATTATATTTACCATGGTATATTTTTAAAAATATGCATATTTCACAATTTCCAAATCAGATAAACATAACAACCTGTGTGAATATCTTTTGTCCGAAGTCCTTCCAGTGTTTGTGGTGTGTTGCACTCCACTGTTAGGGACAGTCCCCACCTGTGCAGTAACAGCAGCGCAGCCCCGTCTCAGCCCCAGTCTTCATGCTCCACGCAGCTCTAATTCTTGAGCCTCCTTCAGCTCCTGTGCCATTGGCTTCTGTGGCTTCTGTAGGCAAGCAAGACAGCACAAAACTTCCCATCCAGCCTCTTGCTATGTCACATGAATAATGACAGGTCTAGAGTTTTGGCCGTATGGGCACAGATGACAAAATTTGGTGGTTCTCAGTGGTATGTTTACATCAACACTGCATTTCATTGTGTACACATCGATGGTGTTTCCTGTCCATACATCTGTTGATGGATCTTTAGGTTACTACAATTCGTATCTACTCTGAGGGTGCTACAGTAAATATGAGAGTCCAGATGTCTTGCAGATTCATGTTTCATTTTTGAACAGTACATTCCCAAGAGTGCTGGCTCACAAGAGAAACAGCAATTTCCACAGATCCTCTGTAAGCTGTCCACTGGGGCCATACTCATTTGTATACCCAGTGAGTGTACATTGGCAGTCTTCACCGTAGGGAATGTTGAGTCACTAGATATTGACATTGTGTCACACATATGGATTGCATAGAAACTATGTTTGAAAATGACATGAACATTGAATATATTATCTCACATTCCAAATGACAGAAAGCTCTGTTGCAAGGTCTCTCATTCTGAGTCATTGTAATGGTAGTTAAAAATTTACCTTTCTCCCAAATGTCAACAAATAGTGTACAGCTATTCACTGAGGTTATAGTCAACTTGTTTGACACGAAGTATAATATAATTAGTTAAATTAGTGAGCATATTTGGTAGTTAATTGGCACCAATTGTGTTTAGAATGGAGTTATGTAGTTCAGATACATTTCATAACCAACAATCACAGGCTAGCCAAATAGCTAAGCAGATTAAAGCACCTGCAAGCTGGCACAGGGGCCAGGGGTTCGATTCCTGGGCCTGCCATACCAGCCTTGCACTCTGGAGTACACTGAGACGGCAACTGAGACTGGGCATGGTGGCACATACCTGTAATCCCAGATCTTGGGAGGCTGTAAACATGCAGATCGCTACAAGTCTGATCTAGTAGTGAGATCCTGAACATCCTGTAGACACTTCCCTAAAATAAATAAACATATATATATATATATATATATATAT
>PVJA010045396.1:0-15703 GCA_004027025.1 Myocastor coypus
AAAAAAAAAAAAAAAAAAAAGGCAAAAAATAAATAAATAAACAAACAAAAGTTCTGAAACAAGAAAAAATAAATAAAATTCTAAAAAAAAAAATTACAAGCCTGGGAGATAGCTCTGTGGCACAAGCACCTGCCTGGTAAGTGCAAGGTCGTGAGTTCAAACCCTAGTCCCACAAAACAAACAGAAAAAATTACACTGGAAGGACTGGTAAGATAACTCAGTGGACAAAGCACCTGCTTTGGCAAGCACAGGGACTGAAGTTCGATCCCTGGTACCATAAGCAGTGATGGCCCTGACCCCAGCACACTGAGCTGGCTACCAGGTCTAGGTGTGGTGGTGCACACCAGTAATCCCAGTGCTGGGGACGCTGAAAACAGGAGGATCACTATGAGTCTAAGCTGTGTGGTGAGACCCTGTATCAAATAAAAATATATATATATATATATATATATATATTTATATATATATTTATATATATATATAAATAAATATATATATATATTTATATATATATATATATATATATATTATAAATATATATATATATATATATATTTTTTTTTTTGGTAGGAATTTTTTATTTTATTTATTTACTTTTTCTTGTTTCAGAACCTTTATTTGGTTCACTCATTTTTATGGCTGGCTCAGCCCGCCCCAAGGGCAGGGCTGGCGCAGCATGTGGTGCCAGGGATCGAACCGCAGTCCCTGAAGCCGCCCAAGCTTTCCCAAGCAGGCGCTTTAGACCACTGAGCCATCCCACCGGGCCCCCCAAATATATTTTTTAAAAATTATATTGAAAAACTGAAATATAGCTCAGTGGCAGAGTAGGTGCTAAAACATAAGCCCTGAGTTCAATCTCTAGAACAGCGCCAAAGAGATAGCTCAGTAGAATAAGTGCCTGCCTGGCAAGCACAGGGTCCTGAGTTCTATCCCTAGTACTGGAAAAAAAAATCATTTTGGGAAGCTTTTGGGTTAGCTCAGTGGTTGAAGCGTCTGTGTGGGCAATCCTAGGCAGGTGTAGGGGATAGTGATTCAATCCCTACCCTCACCATTAGGCAGCCTGAATCAGCCAAAAAAAAAAAAAAAAAATTCAATCCACTAAACACAAAACCAAATTTGGGATAATAATTTAACACAGGGGGCTGGGGAGATAGCCTCATGGCATAAGTGACTGCCTGGCAAGTGCAAGGTAATGAGTTTGAACCACAGTCCCACAAAAAAATAAATAAATAAATAAAATAAAATACAAAAAGAATAATAATTTAACACAAAGCCAGGTGTGGTGGTGCACACCTGTAATCCCAGCACAAGACCAGCCTGGGCTACAAAAGTGGGCTCATGGCCAGCCTGAAATGCATAGCGAGATCCTCTCTCAAAAATACAAAAATAAATAAATAATAACAATTTAACACAAAGCTCCTGTCATTTTATCTTTTTTTGTATTTTAGGGAAGGACCTACAGGGTATGCAGGGTCTCACTACTAGATGAGACTTGTAGTGATCCACCTGTTTACAGCCTCCTAAGAGCTGGGACTACAGATGTGCACCACCACACTCAGTCTCAATTGCCATCTCAGCATGCACAGCAGACTCATGGATGGGACCCCTAATTCCTGTGCCTGCTTTCAGGGGCTTTAATCTGCTGAGTTATTTGGCCAGCACTCCCCAGTTGTTTTAGCCTAAGGCTTATCCTATGTGTTTAAATCTCCAGAAGACAGGAAAAATTGCCAATAGATAGGGGAATAAATGCTTTCATTTTCTGCTGAATGTTCCAGAGCTTCTGGCTCTGGCTCTGGCTCTTGTACTCAAAACCTGCCCTGAGAAATCATCCTTACCTGTCAGGATAGTAGCCCCAGTGCAGAAGAACCTGTTTATCTCTCTTCATGACTGGTCGGACCCACTCCTCTGATAGAGATAGAGAAGAGAGAGAGACAAGCTATGAGTGAGCACACAAAAACAATAACTGGACAAAATTCCTAACTAAGACATCTACTTCTGCAGCACAGAACTTGGGAATAAGAACGCAAGACAAGGGGCCTGGCGGGATGGCTCAGTGGTCTAAAGCGCCTGCTTGGGGAAGCTTGGGTGGCTTCAGGGACTGCGGTTCGATCCCCGGCACCACATGCTGCGCCAGCCCTGCTCTCGGGACGGGCTGAGCCGGCCATGAAAATGAGTGAATAAACAAAGGTTCTAAAACGAGAAAAAAAAAAAATGAATAAAAAATTTAAAAAATTCTAAAAAAAAAAAAAAGAACGCAAGACAAGAGAATGCAGGGTTGAAAGGAAAGAGGAACCCAGGTGCTGCACAGGGAATATAGTCCTCCACCTCCCAGTCCAAGCCACCCACTGTATGGTCAGAAACCCAGCCCTCACCTTCTTCTAGGTTTCCTGGGACAGGATACACAACATGGGAAGCATTGTTCTTATCTTCAGTGACTGTTCCCTAGATGGCACAAGGAGAACCAGGTAAATGTCGTTTCCTTTGAATTATTATTATTTTTTAAAGTATTAGGGCCGGCTCAGCCTGCCCTGGGGGTGGGGTTGGTGCAGCATGTGGTGCTGGGGATTGAACCTCAGTCCCTGTAGTTGCCTAAGCTTTCCCAAGCAAGTGCTTTAGACCCCTGAACCATCTCGCCTGCCCCTGAATTATTCTTTTTTTTTTTTTTTTTTTTTTTTTTTTTTGTCTTTTTGAGACAGGGTCTTGCTGTGCAGTTCAGGCTGGCCTTGAGCTCACTTTTGCAGCCCAGGCTGGTCTGGAACTCGCACTAATCCTCCTGCCTCAGCCTCCCAAGTGCTGGGATTACAGGCGTGCGCCACCACGCCCGGCTCCTGAATTATTCTTGAGTATAAATAAATCAAAAGAAGATGAAACTATGTGTCTGCCTGCCTCATCACATTATGTGTGGAAGTCAGGCTACATTCTTCTCTTAGCAGGTATCACTCCAGTGGCTGCGAAAAAAGCTGGAACGGAATTAGTAGTGGTGGAAACTCAAAGGAGTAAACATTGCTACAGATGAGACACGGGACAGAGTGTCTATACAAGAGAAATTTAAAGTTGGCAGCATGTTTCTATCAATTTCATTTGCTTCTTATAAAGTTCTAAAGGGCAAGGATTTCATTTATCTGCAATCAGGGGCATAGGAAATAGCTTAGTGCAATGTGCTTTCCTGGCAAGCTCCAGGTCTTGAGTTCAATTCCCAGTACCAAAAAAATTAAAATAAAAAGGCTTTTGAAGTGAGGCAATTTCTAGCACAATAGAAATGGATACCTGTTTCCCTAGCCCAATGTGGTCTCTGGGAACAATGATCCAGCCCATACTACCACTAGGGAATGGGAGAAACAGAGAAGAAAAGAAAAACTCTTGGCTTTTGTTTTTTCTATTATTGGAGATAGAACCAGGGTCTCCACTGAACTACATCTCCAGATCTTTGTAATTTTTAGATAAGGTCTTGCTAAGTTGTTCAGACTGGCCAGAACTTGTGATTCTCCTTTCTCAGCTTCTCAAGCTGCTAGGACTATGGGTTTGTGCCACTGAACCTAACTCAAGACTTTTTAAGTCTTGATTTTACCAAACAGGAAAAGCCATCCATGCAGTAGAAAACATGCTATTTCAAACTAGGCACGGTGGTGAATGCCTATAATCCCAGCACTCAGGAGGTTGAGGCAGAAGATTGCTTCACCTGAGTTTGAGGATAGCCTGGACTATGTAGTGAGTTCAAAGCCAGCCTACACTACAAGGTAAGACTGTGTGAAAATAAAAAATAAAGAAAACCCCAAACCCCCCAAACACTAAAAAAATCCCCACAATACTTCAGGGCTGCTTTCTGATATAGAAAAATTGGGGAAAGTCATGGAGTTTTGAAATAACTCCTGATCTGACACTCACCTGGTGTCTCTTGACAATGTCCTTTAATTTTCCAAGTAGTTTGGGCTCAATGTCTGGGCAGAGAAAAATGTTAGGTCGAGACAGGCAATTATTCTGTAGGGAGAGGAAACATATGGTAATGAGGTCAGGGGAAGAAGGGTTTTGAATTCGCCCTGAGGGTAGGGAAATGGAGGTTTCCATCTATTTATTACCTGTACTAAAGACTTCTCGATTGTCATGAACATTTCCACATTGCGGTCCATGCGTGATGGATTCTGGAAATCATAACGCCGCCTTATAAAGAGATAATAATCTAATGAGTGATGTGGCTCGTGTCTGTGACTTAACACGGGGTACTAGGAGGTAATCTTGTTCACAGCTATTGCCAAAATTGCCCAGGATATGGGTTTCCTGATCTCAACTCCATGAATCACTCTGCTTAGTTCAAAAGAACAAAGAACAGTCTGAGTTATCAACTTAAGTATCTCTTTTCTCCTACGATTCTCTCCCCCCACCAAAAAAAATATATTTGGCTGTGACCCTTGCTTCCCCCCCCCCCAATACTGGAGATTGAATTTGGGACCTTGCTCTTGCCAGAGAGGCACTGTGCTGCTGAACTATCTCGCCAGCCCTTGTTTTGTTGAGACAGTCTCAGTCTGTAATTAAGGCTGGCCTTGAACTCACAGTGATCTTCCTCCAGCCTCAGAAATTCCGAGTGCTGGGATTACAGGCACGTGCTATGTCCTCTACCACTACCTATGTTTTCTGAACCAGAATTAGCAACACACAGAATTTATAACTGCTCCCCCTCCCCCAGAAAGACCTCAGGGAATCATTATGGGGATTCCTCTCTAAACTAATATAAGAAGCTTAGAGAGAAAGCATCTCACCATCCCTGGTCACTCTTGAATTTGTAAGCAGCTGCAAGTATGTGGCACAAGGAACCTCCTGCTTTGAAATCTAGGAAACATTTGATCTATAAAATCCAGAGAGAGAAGTATGTGAGAATTGCATTATAAATTCCAATTACTTAAAAATCTTTCTCCTAAAGCCCATCCTGAACTAATCTGTCTCTCAACACTAAAACTATAACTTTTTTTGCCAGTTTATCCCATGACCTGGGAGAGGAAACCAATATACACAAAGCATCACCTTATACCAAGCACTTTAGTGCATTATCTCATTTGCTACTCACAATTCCTACAAGGTAGGTACATTAATCTCAGCTAGAGATGAAGGAATCGAGGCTGATAATGATTGCCCAGGACCACAGAGCCATCAAGTGGCAAAACCAGGATTTGAATAAGAACCTGTGCAAATTCAAATCTCACACCCTTTTAACCATATCATTAGAGATTCCAGGTCGGAGCCCAGGTACTATCAGATAACTTGCTGGAAAAAGAATTACAAGACAAATGGAATGGTAATTTGGGGAGTACTCCAAACCCTTAATGCCTTGACCAGGATTGGGAATGGTAAGAAATAAACCATATCTCAAAAATTATGACATTTACAAATATTTTTAAAAGCGCATTTGTCTCTCCATTTGGGAAGACCCATCCCTTGCTTCTGCACTCACAGGCAGTTTGGTGAGCGGTGCATTGCTGACATGTTTGCCAAAAACTTCTTCCTGAAACTGTAGCAGCTGTACCACCAGACTAGACAAGGACTTGTTGGTGGGTGGTTCCGCTTGTATATACTGGGGAGAAAAGAGAAAGGAAAGAAAAATAGACCCCAGATTAAGTGTCTCTTTACTTCTTTCTCAGGGACTGGGCAAGCTTCAGGAGCAGAAAAGATAGTTTCTTTATCCTCTACATGTCAAATTTCTGTAAAGAAAATGGTAGAAAAGAGGCCCTAGGAACCCCTAACCAAGAAGATGAACCATGCTGCCCCCAGCCCAGGTCCTGTAGGGGACACTTCCCACTCTTGCTCAGTTACACCCTAAAATTGGAGTTACAGGACCTTGATCTCCAGCCAACAGCACCAACAACTGTAAAATTCTGAAAGTTTATGAAGTTCAGGCTGTGGAAGTGACAAATTTCTGGAGGTTTAAATGAGACAATGGTATTTTTGGGGGGAACTTGGCAGAAGGCAATGATTCCCCCTCTAACACTGTCAAAAAGAAAAGAGCAAGGAAGTGAGGTCTGGCAAGCAGGGGCAGAGTGAACTTGCCCATTTTGCTTCTCCCAGAACTTGGCTTGAAGAACAGCAAGATAACATGTAACCCTTCCCAGGAAACTATGTCTCCCACAAACAACCCTGCACCTCCTGAAACATTTCCATATCATGCTACCTGCCACTCCAGCCTTCCCTTCTAATTCCAACTGAACCAGGACGCTAACTTTCTCTTTACCTTTTGACCCTTGTTTCCTCCACCCTAAGCACAGTTCTCAGTGGGAGGTGTAAAGAGATCTGTGAAGGGAAAGGTAAATGACAAAGAGCTAAGAGCTTAAAAGCTGAACCAGGTCACAGGCTGTCAGTACCCTCAGGGCCAGAGACTAAACCTCCGGACTGCTCTCCCTTCAAAGGTAGTAGGCTAGGAGAAGAGCCTCACGCTGGGGTACTGATCCAGCAGCTGTTTGGCAGAATTCTGACATCCAGGGAGACCCTCACAGAGGCCAAGAGTGTTCCCAGAATTAGAGGAGCAATCATAAACGGCCAACATACTTGACTGGCTAAGCTGGGCAGGAAAAATTGGGGTGCTGAAGGGATGCTAGGAAAAAAAATCCAAGGGTAGTGAGAAAGAAAAGAAGCAGGCCATCTCCAAATAAAACTAGGCCTAACGACAGACACCAGGAAGAGATTTGGTAAAGACAGGTAAGGCTTCTTGGGCCCTTTTGTTCACTACCTTCTCTCCTGTTCTAGGGGCGGGAGTATCAGGGGCCAGAGATACAAAGCTGACCCTAGTCTCTGGACTCCAAGCCCAGGGCACCACAAGCCTTGGTTATAGTGACTTCATTGTAAAGCTGAGGGATGGTTTGAGAAAGGGCCACTGCCCAGAAACTCCCATAGCCTGTCCCCTTAGGGAGCTCTTCAGATGGGGATCAGGCTAAACCAGGGACACAGGTGATCTTGAGGTGGGGACCTCTTCCAGGCTGATAAGCAGCCAACGGCCTGCTCCGTGGCTGTTTACCCTTCTGCTTTCATCATCTCCGAACATACACAAAGCACCAGGGAGGCCTCGGCCCTGCTGGTACCTGGCTCCGCGGGGGCGCCCCGGCGGGCGCCGTGGCCCGCACGCTGCGGGGACGGAGGGCGCCCACCAGGCATCCTGTCCGCCCCCGCGGCGGTCTCGCCCGGCCAAGCCGGGAGGCGACGCTGAGGGCAAGGTGGGCTACTGGCAATAGGCGGGGAGCAGCACTGAGGCAGAGGGCACGGCGGGCGCGGGGCGCGGCGGAGAGGGGGCTGGGCGGGCGCGGGCGGGGGCCGCTGGCCGCGCGGGGAGGGCAGAGGAGGGGCGGAGGCGGGCGGCCCCGGGCGCCCGGGCCTGGGCCCTTTGTCCCGCCCCCGGCCCCGGCGCGGCCTGCCCGCGTACCTTCTTGTAGTTCTTGCCGAGCCAGAGCCGCACGTTGTCGAACTGGGTCACGGTGTCCGCGGCCTCGTAGTACTTCACGTTGGGACCGCCGTCCTTCTTCCGCACCGCCATCTTCTTGGGCTCGGGCCCCGCCGCCGCCGCCGCCGCCGCCCGCCCCGCTCCGCTCTGCTCCCGCCTCCTCCGCCTCCTCCTCCGCCCGCCTCCCACCGCCTCCCGCCGCCGCGGCCGCCGCCTCCCGCCGCCTGGGCCGGCCCCGGTCCTTGTAGCGCCCCCTGCCGGCAGGACCGGCACGGTGGCCGAGCGCGGGCGCGGGGGGACCCCGGCGGGCTGCCCGGCGGCGGCGGCGATGGCGGCCGCCGAGGGGCGGCGCCGCTCCTCCCGAGCGCTCTTCCGTCCCCGCCGCGCCCTTTCCCTCTCTTCTGCCCCTCAGCCCGGAGGGGGCCGCCCCTCCGCCGCGTCCCGAGAGCCCAGACCATAAGCCCGGTGTCCTCCGTGCACGGCCCTGGCCCCGCGCAGAACCCTGCTCCCGGGGGACGCCGAGTCCTTTCCCCGGGGGACCTCCGGCTCGCCCCCATGCCCCGCGCACCGCCTCCACACCTCGCGCCACGCCTCCCCCTGTTCCCTCAGACACCACCCCGGGTCCGGCCCTCCCCGCGCGCGCGCCGAGGTCGGCGCTCCTCCCGCCGGCTCTGCGCTCGCGAGCCCCCGCCCTGGTCACCCGGGCGCCGACTCTGTTCCGAGGGGCGCGGCGCGAGGTCAGGGGCGAGGTCCGAGAGGCGCCGGGGGCGCGCGTCTTCGTTGCCCCGGCCTGGGGCCCCGCCCGGCCGCGGCGCGGACCCTTTCTGTAAGCGCGCGGCAAAACGTGGTTTTGGAAGTCACGGTGGCCGAGTGGTTAAGGCGTTGGACTCGAAATCCAATGGGGTTTCCCCGCACAGGTTCGAATCCTGTTCGTGACGAGTCGCTTTTGTGTGTGTGTTTGTTTTTTTTTTTTTTTTTCGCTTCACGACAGGTAAAGGGAACCCCGAACTTCGTACTTTCTTGCTTTCTGACTGGAAAAGGGAAACCTAGAGGCCGCACCCCTGCGTTGAGGAGCCAGAGGGTGATCTCGAAGCACTTTGTTGCCTGCTAGGATTGGAGACTGTGAAACGGTTCTACGACTACAAGTTTGTTAGCAGGGCTTTGGCCCACCGTTTATTATTGTTACTATTATTATTTGAAGAGACGAAAAAAATAGGGTGAACAATTGAATTTTGCTTGAAAATGTGAGCGCTTCTTGCGCTGTTAACAGTGAAACCTCCGAGTTTCTAGGAAATGGGAAACTCTGAGTTTCGTGACTAAAACGCCTGCTTTGTGAGTCCCGACACTGAAGACCCACAAGACCCACAAAACGGCATGTGTCACTTTTTCTGTGTGTGTGTGTGTGTGTGTTACTGGGGATTGAACCCGTCTCTAAACCCAGTCTGTTTTTTTAAAGAATTTTTTAATTTTTTTTTTTTTTCTTGTTTCAGAACTTTTGTTTATTTATTTTTATGGCCGGCTTAGCCTGCCCTGAGGGCAGGGCTGGCGCAGCTTGTGGTGCTGGGGAACGAACCGCGAGCTCTGCAGCCGCCCACGCTTTCCTAAGCAGGCGCTTTAGACCACTGAGCCATCCTGCAGCCCCCCCCCCAGTGTATTTTTATTTGTTTTATTTATTTATTTTTCAGGACCGGGGTTCGAACTCACAACCTTGCCAGGCAGGCACTTGTGCCACAGAGCTGTCTCCCTGGCCCCCAGTCTTTTTTTTTTTTTTTTTTTTTTTTTTTTTTTTGCAGGACTGGGGTTCAAACTCATGACCTTGCACTTGCCAGGCAGGCACTTGTCCTCAGAGCTATCTTCCCAGCCCCTTGACACTCTTCTACAATATGGAAACAAGTTGTATTTATCATCCTGTCTTCTAAGTATGTTTCAGGTCAATCGAGTTTTCTAAAAGATGAGTGCAGGTTGGGCCTACTGATTGCCAGGATGGTTTGTTTTTCTTTTGAGCTCTGCGAGTCACACCCAGGGTCTTGAACCTGCTAGAAAGGCACGCTGACACTGACCGTGTGTCCAGCCCAAGTGACGCATGTTGAGTTGCACCAGGGCATCCACAGTAGCTGCCCTTACTTCCACCTTGTATGATCTGAGATAAGCTCTCTCACCACTCTTCCCCTTTCTCTACATTCTATCCACCAGCATACTTTAGTTCCTACTAGAGTTACTTGGCCTTGTTCATGCTGTTTATTGTTATTTTATTTTTGAGGCAGGGTCTCACTACATAGCTCAAGCTGGCCTGAGTGTGTAGGGATTACAGGCATGTGGCCCAGTGGTCAGCCATGCCATTCTTTTTTTTTTTTTTTTGAGACGGTCTCACTATGCAGTTCAGGCTGGCTTTGAGCTCACTTTTGTAGCCCAGGCTGGTCTCAACTCACATTGATCCTCCTGCCTCAGCCTCCCAAGTGCTGGGATTACAGGTGTGCGCCACCATGCCTGGCTGCCATGCTGTTGTTTACTTTATATTTTAAAGACATAGTCTCCCTCTGTAATCCAGGCTGGCCTCAAGCAGCAATCCTCTTGCTTTAGCCTCTCCAGTACTGGGATTACAAATTTGTAGCACCTGACTGAAATAATCTCTTTTGTCCTTACTTAGTTTCCCACTACATCTTTCTCCTTAATTTTGTTGGATGAAGTCATTTTTTTTTAAAGGAAAGATTTATTTAGCCCACAGTTCATGGAGTTTTCAGTCCATACTCAGCTGGTTCGAAGGCAGCCTGGCAGATGGAAGAGGGTAGCAGTTCATGGTGGTGGAAAATAGCAAAAGCGCTGGGCGTGGTGGCGCACGCCTGTAATCCCAGCACTCGGGAGGCTGAGGCAGGAGAATTGGTGCAAGTTTGAGACCAGCCTGGGCTACAAAAGCGAGCTCAAGGCCAGCCTGAACTGCATAGCGAGACCCTGTCTCAAAAAGACAAAAAAAAAAAGAAAGAAAATAGCAAAAGCAACAAGAGTATGAAGGGCAGAACAGCAGCAAAATCCTTTTGTAAGCTTCTTTTTTTTTTTTCCTTCCAGTACCAGGGATTGAATGGATTGAACCCACATCCTTCATGCTGAGCTACATCCCTATCCACCTTTTTTTTTTTTAAAATAGGATCTAGGAAAATAAATAAATAGGATCTAGGGCTGGGGAGATAGTTCAGTAGAATAAGTGCTTGCCTGGCAAGTGCAAGGAAGGACCTGAGTTCAATCTCCTGTCGGGGGTGGGGGGGGTGGGGGGGATCTAAATTATGTAGTCTGGCCTTGAACTTGCAATCTTCCTGTCTCAGCTTCCCAGAGTGCTGAGACTGTAGGCATTCCCTAGCAACCACTGCTGAATGTAAACTCTTGACACAGGCAATGCAAGCCAGATGTGGTCACAAAGACCTGTAATCCCACCACTTGTGAGGCTGAGACAGGAGGGCGGTGAGTCCAAAGGCAGCCTGAACTATGTAGCAAGACCCTGTCTCTAACAACAACAACAAAAATGCCATGCTGTTTTTATTTTTATTTTTTATTTATTTATTTATTTTTTCTTGTTTCAGAATCTTTGTTTATTCACTCATTTTTATGGCCGGCTCAGCTTGCCCTGAGGGCAGGGCTGGCGCAGCATGTGGTGCCGGGGATCCAACCGCGGTCCCTCCCAAGCTTTCCCAAGCAGGGGCTTTAGACCACTGAGCCATCCCGCCGGGCCCCCATGCTGTTTTTAAAGTTTAGTTATACTTTATAGCCAGATCTGGTGGTGCATGCTTATAATCCCACCACCCTGGAGGCTAAAGCAGGAGGATTAAAAAATTCCAGCCCAGCCAAGCGATTTAATAATAGTAAGAAAAACGCTGTCTGAAAATTTAATAAAGGATGGGATTTTAGTTCACTGAAAAGGACCTGGTTTTTATCCCAGTATTGCAAAAGTGTATGTATGTATGTATGTATGTATGTATATAATGAATTGGTAATGAGTTATAAACTTTGGGAGTGCTGCATATTTTGTTTGTATATTCTCTGTGAGACGTTATTCACTGATATAGTCAAATATGTACAGATAGCCGGGCGTGGTGGTGCACACCTATAATCCCAGCACTTGTGAGGCTGAGGCAGGAGGATCAATGTGAGTTCAAGACCAGCCTGGGCTACAAAACTGAGTTCAAGGTCAGCCTGAACTACATAGCGAGATCCTGTCTCAAAAAAAATACAAAAGGTACAGAAATGATTTTTATAATTCCATGCCATCTAATCTTATTTAGTTCAGCGATTCTCAACCTGTGGGTCGCAACCCCAGGGGAGGTCGAACGACCAAAACACAGGGGTCACATAAAGCCATCGGAAAAATACATATTTTATTTTATTATTTTATTCCAAATCATAACTGTAGCAAAATTACAGGCTTTTTTTTTTTTTTTTTTGTCTTTTTGAGACAGGGTCTTGCTGTACAGTTCAGGCTGGCCTTGAGCTCAGTTTTGTAGCCCAGGCTGGTCTTGAACTCACATTGATCCTCCCGCCTCAGCCTCCCGAGTGCTGGGATTAAAAGCGTGCACCACCACGCCCGGCTAAAATTACACTTTTTTTTTTTTTTTTCTTGTTTCACAACCTTTGTTTGTTTAATCACTCATTTTTATGGCTGGCTCAGCCCGCCCGGAAGGCAGGGCTGGAACAGCATGTGGAGCCGGGGATTGAACTGCAGTCCCTGAAGCCGCCCAAGCTTTTCCAAGCAGGGCTTTAGACCACTGAGCCATCCCGCCGGGCCCCTAAAATTACACTTTTGAAGTAGCCACCAAAATTATTTTTTGGTTTGGAGTCACTGCAACATGAGGAACTGTATTGCGGGGTCAAGGCATTAGAAAGGTTGATAACCACTGGTTTAGCCAGAATCATTTCTTAGAATTGGCTCCACGCTATGCTGTGCGCCTGCATGTATCTCAGTTTGCACATGCTGTTGTTGGAGAGTCAAGACCAAATCCGACCAGCAGAGGGCAGCCAACAGCCATGCTGTGAAGGGGCACATATGTCGTCGTTTACAAAATGGAGGCTCTAGGCTCGCTCTCTCTGGTTTAGACCAAGAATGGGAGTGCAGCCGGGCGTGGTGGCTCACGCCTGTAATCCCAGCACTCGGGAGGCTGGGGCAGGAGGATTGGTGCGAGTTCGAGACCAGCCTAGGCTACAAAAGTGAGCTCAAGGCCAGCCTGAACTGCATAGCGAGACCCTGTCTCAAAAAGGAAAAAAAAAAAAAAAAAGGGAGTGGGGCCTGGCAGGATGGCTCAGTGGTCTAAAGCACCTGCTTGGGAAAGCTTGGGCGGCTTTAGGGACTGCGGTTCGATCCCTGACACCACATGCTACGCCAGGCCTGCCCTCAGGGCAGGCTGAGCCGGCCATAAAAATAAAAGTTCTGAAACAAGAAAAAAATAAAATAATTCTTTTAAAAAAAGAAAAAGGGACCTGGCGGGATGGTTCAGTGGTCTAAAGGCGCCTGCTTGGGAAAGCTTGGGCGGCTGCAGGGACCGTGGTTCGGTCCCCAGCACCACATGCTGTGCCAGCCCTGCCCTCGGGGCAGGCTGAGCCTGCTGTAAAAATGAATAAATAAACAAACAAAGGTTCTGAAACAAGAAAAATAAATAATTTTTTTTTAATAAATAAATTTTTAAAAAAGAAAAAAAAAAGAATGGGAGTGCTGCAGATGCGATTTGGCCCCTGAAGGTCATCTCTTGCATTCTCAAATGCTTCTCTTTGTAACTTTTGGGGAAGGCCATGCTTTGAATCTGTGTATGATAGGCAATTTCAAATTTCTACTGTCCCTGTAGGTGCACCCCAAGTCGAATTTCTCTATGCACCCATTTCCATCTCAGCAAGCCACCTTGTCTTCATGCATCTCGATCTGCCTCTCTTTCCCCCACTGTTATATATTTACTTCTACTGCTTCAGTTCCACTGTAAGTTTACCTTGGTTCATTTTCCCTTAAATTACTGTCTCTACCTCTGCTTACAACCCCATTCAGCCTCACAAGAAACTTTCCATAAATATCCCTCTATAACACCTTCAAGTTTTCCTGTTCAACTGGATCCAAGACAAAACTTCCCCATCTTGATAATTCCAAGCCACCAAATCTATCTTTTCTTTTTTTTAATGAGCAGAATATATATATTGGGGGAAAGAAAGCTCCTGTCCAAGAAAGGGACAGAAGGAGGTCCTGAGCAGATTGTCCCTGGGATGCTATCTCTTCCAGGGACTTTTATAGAGTAAGACTGTGTAATGGGGTGGGTCTAAGGTGGTGTAAACATGGGAACTTGTTTAGGTGGGCATGAGGTGGGACAAAACTATGGTCAGCCAGTGACATTATAAGCGCCATTGCTCAGGTAAAATTGATTAAATCCAGTATACCAAATGGGGAACAGTAACACAGCAAGTGGGCATGAATAACCGGACAGGGCCCCTTTCTGTTGGGAATTGGGCTAGCAACTCCCTTGGGCTCTTTTAAGGCAGTTGATACCTATTTAAAATATCAATCAGTAGCCGGGCGTGGTGGCTCACACCTGTAATCCCAGCACTCGGGAGGCTGAGCCAGGAGGATCGGTGCAAGTTCGAGACCAGCCTGGGCTACAAAAGTGAGCTCAAGGCTAGCCTGAGCTGCATAGCGAGACCCTGTCTCAAAAAGACAAAAAATAAATAAATAAATAAAAATTAAAAATAAAAATAAAAAAATACCAATCAGTGGGGCTGGGGAGATAGCTCCATGGCACAAGTGCCTGCATGGCAAGTGCAGGGTTGAGTTTGAACCCCAGTCCCACAAAAAAAAAAAAAAAAAAAGTATCAGTCACTGATGCCCATCCCTAGGGAAGTATGTGGCTGCATTTGTTTACTCTTGTCTTGAGGTCTGGCCCACAGCAGGGGTCTGTCTATTTCTTCCAAGGTTGCAAAGTCACCTTATATTCCATACTGTTTCCTTGAAGGCCTGGCTCTGTCTGATTGCCTATATTTCTATCTACTTCAGCTGTCTATATTCCCCCCTCTGAAGAAGTAATCCGAACTTCCATGAGGAACCATGGGCAATGACCACTCTGGCTTCTTCAGGCTGAAAGGGGTTGTAGTTGTGAAGCAGCAAGGCCCTCAATAGACACCAAGGTATTTTCATCTTGGGTAGGCATATAGCTGAGTTTTGGGGGGCATCCCCGCCTTCTTTTTTTTTTTTTTTCTTTTTTGTCTTTTTGAGACAGGGTCTTGCTATGCAGTTCAGGCTAGCCTTGAGCTCACTTCTGTAGCCCAGGCTGGTCTCGAACTTGCACTGATCCTCCTGCTTCAGCCTCCGAGTGCTGGGATTACAGGCGTGCACCACCACGCCCAGCTGTGTTCTATTTATTTATTTATTTATTTATTTATTGTTTCAGAATTTTTGTTTATTTTTATGGCCCACTCAGCCTGCCCTGAGGGCAGGGCTGGTGCATGTGATGCCGGGGATTGAACCACGGTCCCTGCAGCTGCCTAAGCTTTCACAAGCAGGCGCTTTAGACCACTAGGCCATCCTGCCAGGACCCCTCCTTTCTTTTTTTTTTTTTTTTTTTTTTGAGGTAGGGTCTCACTTTATAATTCAGGTTGGGCTGGCCTTGATCTCATGGTGATCCTCCTGCCTCAGGCTGTCAAGGATGTTGCATTCAACCTATTAATTTCTTTCTTTTTTTAAATATATATTATGGCTGGCTCAACCTGCCCTGGGGGTGGGGCTGGCACAGCATGTGTTGCCAGTGATTGAACCTTGGTCCCTGAGGTTGCCTAAAGTTTGCTAAGCAGGTGCTTTAGACCACTGAACCTTTTTTTTTTTTTTTTTTTTTTTTTTTTTTTTTTGTCTTTTTGAGACAAGGTCTCGCTATGCAGTTCAGGCTGGCCTCGAGCTCACTTTTGTAGCCCAGTCTGGTCTTGAACTCACACTAATCCTCCTGCCTCAGCCTCTCAAGTGCTAGGATTACAGGCATGCACCACCATGCCTGGCTGCAAAGCCACCTTTCTAGGCATGATCTTTTTTTTTTTTTTTTTTTTTTTGGGTACTGAGGATTGAACTTGAGACCTTGCATATGCCAGTCAGGCACTTATGTCACTGAGTTGTCTCCCTGGCCCTAGGCATGACCGAATATTACTTGAAAGACAAAAGAACTTCTGTCTCCAAATCATATCCTGGAAAAAAAATTTTTTTTCGAGACACAGTCTATATAGTTCAGGCTGGCTTCAAACTCACTTTGTAACCCAAGCTGGCTTTTTTTTTTTTTTTTTTTTTTT
>PVJA010045397.1:0-15678 GCA_004027025.1 Myocastor coypus
AAAATACTTGAGACAAACAACTGATAAAGAAGAATAATGTTTTGGTCCTCGGCGTCTCAGTCTTCACTCCTTGATCCTGTTGCTTTGGGCCAATGAGGTGGCAGCACATCATGGTGGGGAGTGTGTGGGAGCAGAAGAGGGTCACCCTCTGACAGCCAGGAAGAGTAGAGTTGGGGATCCCCCCTTCCCCTCCAAGCGCAAGTCCCCAGTGGCCTCACTGCCTCGAGTTCCCACCACGTCCTCATAATGCCACCCAGTGGGGACTATGCCTTTAGTGCCCGGGCTTGTGCTGGACAAACTATAGTATCCTCCTGGGTAAAGAAAACGAGGTGAAGCACCTGCTTGAAGGATGCTTATTCACTGAGCACTCTTGTGTTGCCAGCACCTAGACCAAGACCGGTGACATCACCTGCACCCCAGGTGCCCTGTGTTTTTCCTTTATGGCCCTCAGGTCTCTTCCCCCAACCAAGTGAAGCATTAGCACAATGCACATCATCTCAAGTCATTTTGCCTGTAACAATGGGATCATACGAAACGCTATTTTTTCTTTCTTATGGCCATCTCAGCCTGGCCTGGGGGGTGGGGCTGGCACAGCATATGGTGCCAGGGATTGAACCACGGTCCCTGCGGTTGCCTAAGCTTTCCTAAGCAGGTTCTGTAGACCACTGAGCCATCTCTCTGCCCCCCGTTTTTTGTTTGCTTTTGTTTTCACATATTTGGTACAAGGTCTTATCACAGAGCTCAGACTCATAGTGATCCTCCTGTTTTAGCCTCCCCAGCTCTGGGATTACAGGCGTGCACCACCATACCCAGTTTCAAGGGCCGACTCTGTGCCCAGGCAGTGCCACCACATGTGGTACCTAAGATCAAACCCAGGTCCTTGTCATGGCCTAAGCAGGCACTTAGACCTCTGAGCTCTGTCCACTGCCCTGACAATAGTCTTTTACAATCAGTATCTCTGAGAATCAGCTGAGGGGTTAAGGTAGAAGATTTTCCTTTGCATCTCTACATCGATTTCCATAGTATGAATATACTATAACTGACCCACTCTATTCTTGGTGGATGCAGAGAGGTTTCCAAGATGAGCTGTTATTTCTTGTTCTATTCGAGCATTTAATTTGGCAACCATATGTATACATTTCTCCCAGCTGCATATTAGGTGCAGAATTGCTGGCATGGAGCATATTCAAGTTCAGTGTTGGGAGACCGTATCGAAGAACTAGGCAAGGTGGAAGGTGGATGACCTATTGTTGCTCTTATAACAGCAGAGGCAGACACCTGGGGCTGTATCATCTGCTTTATTCCCTTTATCAATTGTAGTGGCCATGCAGTCATCATAAAGTTTTTAGCACCTTTGTTGAGGTATAATTGACATCCAAAAAACTGCCAATTTCAAAGGTACAATTTGATAAGTGTTGAGAATATACACTTGTAAAACCACCACCACCAAGTAGCATAGATTCCTCATGCTGGCTGAATCGCTTAGTGGATTAAAACTCTTACAAGCAGGCACAGGGGCTGGGGATTTGATCCTCAGGTCTGCCATGCCGGCCCTGTCCTGGGGGTGCACTGAGACAACAATGGAGACTGGGGGTGGTGACGTGCCAGCAATCCCAGCTCCTGGGAGGCTGTAAACAGGTGGATCACTACGAGTCCGATCTAGTAGTGAGACCCTGAACACCCTGTAGACCCTTCCCTAAAATATGAAAAATAAAAAAAAGAAAAAAAAAGAGAAAGAAAGAAAAGGAAAGGAAAAAAAAAAAAGTAGCATAGATTCTTCATCTCTCAGGATCCCCCAGTCCCCTTAGTACCAGTTGCACCCGTTCACCTCCTTTGTCCTTCTTGGGCCGCTAATGATGTCTTTGTTGTCTCAGACACAATGCTTCTGTTTCTTTGGCTACTTTAGAATTGTTTTTATTGTGATATAGTATCATGAAATGTCACCGAATGTACTTCTCGGAACTATAGGTTTGTTACTTTTAAAAAATATGAAGCATTCCGCAAATGCGCATGGCGTCACTGCATGGGGCCATGTGCGTCAAGTATTGTTCTAATTGTAGCATTTGTACAGCCAAAGTGGGCGCTTGATTTGTTATTTTTATCATTGGAATACTTTCAGTTAGTATCTCTTCCTGTGTATTTATTCTGGCTGTAACTCTCGTGTAAGAAGTCCGGTTACACACACGTCACATTCATGGAAGCTTTCTCAACCTGCTAATGCTCTATTCACATTTTTTCCATACTTCCTATGTTAAATTTTGTATAGATTATTACTTACTAATTGTTTCTTCCTCACCATGTAATCTTTCATTAATCCTATCTGGTTTGTTTTTCTTCTTTGTTTTTATTTCTAGAATTTTAGAATTTGATTTTGATCATTTTTATTGCCGCTGTATAATGTTTTTCCTTACTAGGAACACATTTTTTCTCTTTTCTTTTTAACATTGTAATAACTGTTTTAGTATTATTATTTTCTTTTACCCAGGTAACTCTTTATGCACTCTTTTGACTTATTTCCATTCTATTATAAATATTAACTGAATGAGTTAATGATTGGCTGATAGGGTAAATTTTAACTCAGCAAGCTTTAGATATTTTTGTATTGGTCTAGTTATTTTGGGGCTTTGTTTTGGGGCTCAATTATTTACTTGGAAACAAGATTAAACCTCCTGAGGGATACTTGTTAAACTGTAGTAGACATGATCAGAGAAACCTCTATCTAAGTGTCGATTTGAGTCATTTGTCTATATTTTATTGGATTTTCTATCCTTCCTTAGTGACTTAAGAAGAATCATTTATTAAATATACAAAGGCATACACACACATTTGTATACTTGTTAGAAATCTCTTCTTCCAGTCTATGGTGTGCTTTTCAGATTTCCTCAACAAAAATGTCATTTCCTGAGAGAAAATCTTGCCCTCTCAGAGAAGGCTTGTCTGGATTGGAACAGGTGGATGCAGATCTTACCAAAGGGTTGAAGGGTCAGTGGTAGAACTTCCACTGCTGACTGGCCAGGTAAAGCCACTGAGTCCTTTTCTGGAGTCTCTGCAGTGAAGTCCCTCCTCTACACCCTTTCCACTGCCATCTCTCAGTCCTGGGTGTAAAGAAGCAGAACTGAGGTCCCCCACTGGCCCTGTAGCAATCACACATGCACACACACACACACACACACACATACACACACACACACACCCCACATATGGAATTCCTTGAGATCCTCTCACAAGAAAAAAGGATAAAATGAAATAACCAGTCTTCCTTCTCATTAAAAACTTGCTTTTGAAGTTCAGTGTCTATTCAGAAATAAAAATGCCTATTTGGATATTTTCCTAGAAATCTGAATCATCCAGTACTTGACTTTTAATTTAAAAAACAAAAATGAATCTTTCCATGTAAATGTATTCAAATAGAAGCACACTGTATCAATTATTTGCATTTCAAAGGGAAAGGGGTTAAATAACTTCAATTTAATCTCCATAAACCCAGAGCTTCCACTTTTATATAAATAACTCCCAAATATTTATTATGCTAAAATCATAATTTCTGGGTTAGTTTACCTACTCTACATACTATTTAATATTATTGAATGTTAATTAATTTAATCTTTCAGAATTATTTGTCAACTATGAGCCAAGCACTGAAGATGAAAGATGTATGAAGCTGGGTGTGGTGGCGCACGCCTGTAATCCCAGCACTCGGGAGGCTGAGGCAGGAGGATTGGTGCGAGTTCGAGACCAGCCTGGGCTACAAAAGTGAGCTCAAGGCCAGCCTGAACTGCACAGTGAGACCCTGTCTCAAAAATCCAAAAAAAAAAAAAAAAAGAAAGATGTATGAGAGCCAGGACCACCCTTGCTTGACGGAATTTCTGCAGTGGAAGGAAGGGATAAAAGTGACCAGGAAGTCTTAGGTACCACACCAGACATCAGTGCCCCTCTTGGTACCAGGGGCTGGTACTCTGCCATGTTAGAGGCCGATGCCCAGAAGAGACATTGAGGTTGAATTACTGGGTAAGATCTGAATATGCTATGTATTAGCACATGACAATGTCAATAGAGGTTTTCTTTCTTTTTTTCTTTCTTTCTTTCTTTCTTTCCTTCCTTCCTTCCTTCCTTCCTTCCTTCCTTCCTTCCTTCCTTCCTTCCTTCTTTCTTTCTTTCCTTCCTTCCTTCCTTCCTTCCTTCCTTCCTTCCTTCCTTCCTTCCTTCCTTCCTTCCTTCCTTCTTTCTTTCTTTCTTTCTTTCTTTCTTTCTTTCTTTCTTTCTGTGCAGGGTCTCACTACCGACTCATAGCGATCCTCCTGCTTGTACCTCCCAAGTGCTGGGATCACAGGCGCGCGCTACCATGCCCAGACTCCATCGCTGGCTCAGCGCGCTCTAGAGCAGGTCTGGCGTGGCAGGCGGGGCCAGGAACAGAACCTTGGCCCCTGCGCTTCCCTAAGCAAGTGCTTAAATCCGCTGAGCTACACCACCAGCCCTGTCAGTGGAAGTTTTCTAACTTAGCATATGGCTACTTTTTCCAAGGATACTGGGTACAGCAGACCCCTAAATACGATCGTGTCTACTGTCTATGTGACGGGAAGCAGGGAAGGAGGAGGAGGAGTGAGGCACTGTGTACAGAGCGAACACGATCTTCTCGAAAAGCGCTCTATGAAACAGGAGAGCACTTCATCACCGATCATCACCACCCTCACTATCATCACAGAAAAACACATTTATTGGGTACCAGCCCCGTCCTGGGTAACCCGCATGCGTCACAACGAAGTGTCCACGAAGCTTTGGGTGAGCTCGTGCTAACAAAACAGCAAGGCTCAGCCCTAAAAGTGTTCTGTCTTTCGAGACATCGTCTTCGTTCTTAGTGATGGCTTGCCGAGAGTCCAGTGTGCGTCCGAGACCCTAACCCAGTAAGCCAGGACCAAGGGAAGCACTTGTGTGTAGAAGCTGAGTGCATGGATTCCCAAGAGGTATGAATTCAGCTCAGGCAAGTAGAATCTTTAATGCGTGGACACTAAAAGAATTACTTTAAAAAGTAGGTAACTCATAAAAGATTAGTGGACCCTAGTGTAGAAGCCTGAAGTGGAAGGGCCAGTGAGGAGCGGGCTCGGGCATTGGTCAATGCACCTGGAGAACTGGCTTCTTGCCTTTCACTTGCTGTGCTGGCTGAGCAGTGGGGTGGCGCAGTTGCCACATAACTTTATTCTCAGAGGCTGAAGGGGTCAGGATGTGCTACTCAGTGTATTCTGCTTTTGGCCTGAGAAACAACAGTTTCAAGGAAATTTCTCTGCTGTCCCCTTAGCTGCCTAAAATCAGGGCCCATGCTTTTTTTTTTTTTTTTTTTTTTGAGAAAGAAGACTGGTTCATTGCCTAATGGATAGAAGTCACACCAGCACGCATCTGTAAACAAACCCCACTAGATCAGCAGTTCTCAACCTGTGGGTCACCACCCCAGTGGGGGTCGAATGACCAAAACACAGGGGTCGCCTAAAGCCATTGGAAAATACATATTTAAACCCATGCTATGCCATGGTGAAGTGTTATTTATTGGAATTAGTAATTTGAAGTAGCCACCAATGGGGCCCAGCAGGATGGCTCAGTGGTCTAAAGCGCCTGCTTGGGGAAGCTTGGGCGGCTTCAAGGACCGTGGTTCGATCCCTGGCACCACACGCTGCACCAGCCCTGCCCTCGGGGTGGGCTGAGCCGGCCATAAAAATGAGTAAATAAAAACAAAGGTTCTGAAACAAGAATAAAAATAATAAATAAAAAAATGAAGTAGCCACCAAAATTATTTTTTGGTTTGGGGTCACTGCAACATGAGGAACTGTATTGCAGGGTCATGGCATTAGAAATGTTGAGAACCACTGCAGTAGATGGTCTACAGCCTCTATGAGTTCCCTTCACGTATTCACCAGTCACTTTCCTACAGTCTGTCATTGCTAGAAACCCTCAACCCTTCTACTGGCTAGTCACCTCCTCCTCACAAGCTAGCACGTTTTGGTCAAATGGTGCATGAGACCCAAAGTCTGTTTCTATGAGATTCCATTTCTTCACTGCGAATCTCCCTGTAGACATAAAAATGCAAGCATCAGTGAAAAGTGTCCCCTGTTCATTTGTCTGCTGTCTGTCTGTTTAATTCAGATTCCAACTACTGAATTGCAGAGAGTAAGAAAAGGGTGGTTTTTCCTTTTGCTTAACGTTCTGTATCTTACTCTTTTCTCACTGGGAAGTAACACAGGGTAGTTGGGGAGATCTCTGGCCCAGAGGTGAAATACTTGGGAGTCCTATCTCCCACACTAGCCACCTCCGTGACTATGTTAAATGATGCAGCTACAAAGAAATCCCTGAGTTTTTATAAGAGGGACAAGCCGAGGGAAGGGAATTTGATTCAATTCATGGCCACAGGACTTTGTCCAAGCAGGCTGGGAAGCCATGCATACGCATCACCATCAATGCCTAGCATCTGCAATGGCACCGGCCTGGAGCTATTCCAGTACAAGCACAAAATGTTTGCTCTGGTGTAAAAAGAAGGGTAAAAGCTCACTCGCCGCTGGCATTCAGTGAATCAGTCTGTGCAGAATAAGTTCTTGATAATGGCTGGGAAAATTTAGCATGTTGCAATTTTCCCAACAGGAAAAGTTGAACCAATGTCTGAAGTAGTGATAAGATGACTGGTAGAGAAATGGAATCTCTTTTAAGTCTTGGATGGACAGACCGGAAGTAACCCACAAGCTTCCCAGGGTTTAATGTTCCGCTTTGTACCAGGCTATTCATATGCCGCCTCTGGGTGCTACAGATATTTATTCAAGTAATAGATGCACACATACATAGACTTACACATTGATATATACATACTCTCCTGTTCCAATTCTAATGCTTAGCTTAGTAAGTTCTTTGGGAAGAACATTGGTTTATCTATGAGGAATCCATTTATTGCTATTAAACACTTTATTTTAACAAAGTAATAAAGGACATTACTTTGCCCAGTATGAAACAACTTGAATTTCTTTCTAATTTTCATTTTTTGAGACAGGGTCTTGCAATGCCATTCAAGCTGGCCTTGAGCTCACTTTGGTAGTCGGGGCTGGTCTCGAACTCGCACCGATCCTCCTGCCTCAGCCTCCCAAGTGCTGGGACTATTGAATTTCTTTAGAAGTGACTAGAAGATGTTGGAGTGATGTTTCAGAAACCAGTTCACACTAGTGCAGCTTATTCCCACCTCTCCCTCCCCATGCAGATGTGGTTTAGGTAGAAGCAGCCACTCACATAAGGCAGTCCCCACTGACTTGCTTTCATTTACATCTTGTTCTGTGAGGGGAAAGTATGAAGTCAATTTTGACCTGTTTGGGCCTGCGTCCAAATAACATGTAGGCCTGTCTGAGGAGGCTTCTGAAACATCACTCCAACATCTTCTAGTCTCTTCTAAAGAAATTCAATAATCCCAGCACTTGGGAGGCTGAGGCAGGAGTATTGGTGCGAGTTCAAGACCAGCCCTGGCTACCAAAGTGAGCACAAGGCTAGCTTGAATAGCATCACAAGACCCTGTCTCAAAAAGTGAAAATTAGAAAGAAATGCAAGTTGTTTCATACTGGGCAAAGTAATGTCCTTTATTAGTTTGTTAAAATAAAGTGTTTAATGGCAATAAATAGATTCTTCATAGATAAATCAATGTTCTTTGCAAAGAACTTACTAAGCTAAGCGTTAGAATTGGGGCAGGAGAATATGTATATGTAATTTGTAAAAGAGGTCATATGAAATGCATTACTTAATTAAGGAGAGGAATTTATACTTTCTTATAGAATATTGTACCATCTGCCGGATGACTACACCTAATTAAATTTGACTTGGTATGTGATTTTAACAAACAGTTGAAAATGAAAATTCTACCATAGGTTATTCAGCAGCACCTGAAATGATAGACGCCCGCTGGGAAGGAGCGCGCTCAGCCCGGTCAAGCCACACACAGACTTGCCATTGTGTGGCTGCAGTCTACATGATGTTTGCGTTAAAAGTGGGTCAGTCTCGGCGACGGCTCACAGACAACACGGAAAACCCCAACGCGATAATGTTTTTCTGCTGTTGTCAAAGAACTAGCGAGCTGAAGTAGGCAAATCAAAATGGTTGCAAAGCTTCTCCAGTCACAGAAAAGACACCACAAGTGCTCTTGGGAGCAGGGCCAAAGTCTCTGTTTGAAAAAGGGAACCAAAACAGCTCTGCCTAAAACTTCCCCTCGTCTGCAATCCTGGGGTGAGGCTGAAAGGCTACAGTGACAGCCAGGCAAAAGATGCCTGCCTGGTGGACGAGCTGAGGAACTCCAGGCAGCCATTTCTCCAGATTTCGGTTGCAATTGTCAAATGGAAATTGCAGGATAAGAGAGCTTGTCGGAAATTATGTTAGGAAAACCAAAGACTTAACGAAGTACTTTATAGCAAACACTATTTAAACTGCTCCTCTAAGCATACTAGAACATCAAAATCACTAGGTAAAAGGGAAATACTTGTATCTGAACTATGCTTCAGTATCAACTATATAATTTGGTGACAAAAGCTTTTCGCTAACATATGTTTTCACTTTGGGCTGATGGTATTTATGAAACATTCAGTATCATCACTCTTCAGAAGAGAGTTGGAGTTGAACGGAAAAGAAAACAGAAAATTTGCCTGAGAAATAGACGGAGCTGATACCATTAGGGTCTCTTGGAGAAAAGTTTCTCAACTGTCATTTGCACAGGAATTAAGAACCTATGGGGAGTGAGCGTTTTGCAATTAACTACAGCTCAGTCAAATCCTGAGGTCATTTTTCTCCGGTATGAAAACCATGGTTATCCTGGGGGCCCATGGAAGACAGCTGAATTGAAAGTAACCTGTTGACATATGGGAATGATAGGAACAGATGCCAAAGTGAAATAAGCAGAAGGAACATATGAAATAAATCACTGCTAAGCTGAACACATGTAGGTAGAGCTGGCCAAATTAGGCTTTGGGAAAAAAAAAAAAAGAAGAAGAAGAAGAAGAAAAAAAGAGGCAGAATGAGATAAATGCTTGGGGGGTGAGGCCACGGAGTCACGGAATTCTCTCGAGGTCAGAAGCTTCCACGTGCAAACCTGTGCTTTCCAGTTTGCAGGCAGTCGCAAGAGAACCACCTAGAAAAGCCACCAAGCCTTGTTCTTTAATTGCATATTTATTGAAGACACTGCACAGGAGATCCCCGCTAAGCTGACCTGCCTGTTTATAATATGTGTCCACTTAAGGACGGATTTCTAAACATCTATCATTTGCCAGTGGTGGAAACCTCCACCATCTTTCACCAATACATTATCCAGGCGTTATTCAGAAACCGGAACTCTCGTGCTGATGAGATTATTTCTGGAGAGTCTCTGAGGGAAGGCCTGCTCTAACGTCAGCTGAGGTGACGACCGCACGCCAGTCAGGACCACGGCAGCTTCTACCTGGGGTCCTCCTGAAGCAGCCTGCGCGGGAAGGGGACGGGAGGGGGGTGGTGAGGAGCTCAGCGGCACAGCACCTCCTCAGCATGCCCGGGGCTCTGGGTTTGGTCTCTAGCCCAGAGCCCCAGAAAGAGAAGCGAAAGCGTCCTGCTGAGGCTGGCGCCGAGGTTTCCCTTTGGTAGCTGATCTGAACTGGTGCTCAGCAGCACAGAATCTTCCCTGCCTTCTAAAATGCCCTTTTGAAATTGTTTTGAGCCAATCTGTCAACAGGTGTACGATTTTGCTGCCAGAGAGCAGCAATTAAGATATCAACTGTGATTTCCTTGATTGCGGAGGGGGCGGGCTGTTCTCACCGAGGGCAGCCTAGGGTGGAAGCCGCATCTGGGACCCTGTTCAGGCTGCTGTAATGCGGTCTGACAGTCCATGTGAGTGAGAAAGTGGTGTCAAGTGTCATGCTTCAGGTCACCAAAAGTCAGCGTGGAACCCAGTCTTACAAGGGACTGTGACTGAGACCCACTGCTGCCCACGTAAGGACTAAGTCCTGGGTGACAGCACCCCACTTCTGTTAGGAGGAGGTTGAAAACTTAAACATAGAGACCACGCTTTAGGAATTTATGGAGTATTTAAAAACTAGTTTCCTGGCGACAGATAATGAGCACTAAAAAGATGTAACTAGTTAGAGTGAAATGTTCAGTTTGGGAGCTGATACGCTTCTGCTTCTCACCTATTCGTTGTTGTGACTCGTCCTTCTGACAGAGCTACCTCCTTTTATACCTCTCTGTCTCCCATGGGTGGATTCTTCACAAGCAGGAAGTGAGATAATATGGTTTTTAATACTTGTAAGAATTACAACTGTGATTGAGTGCATGCTATATGCCTGGCACTGTTGCAAATACTTCATCTGTGTTATTTAATATTCACAAAACACTATGAAGCCATACTAATTCCCTTGTACTGCTAAGGATACGGAGGGCCCATCTCTGTTGGAGATTAAAGAAGCCAGCGCCTACCTCCCCTTCTATGGGCCATGCAGTTCAGCCCTAGACGTACGGTAGTCCCTGTAAGCCTTAAGCTCTTCTCAGTGGATTCCACTCATTGCTGGCATCACTCATTCCTACAGATGTCAAAATCACTGAAGAAAGACAGGTGTTTAAAAAAAACAAATCAGCAGCAATTACATATATAGAGAGAGATCGAATGGGAACGTTCAAGTTAAAAAGAGATTTGCTGCTATTTTTGTTCCGTCTCTGCTTTGCAAAATAGATAAAAAAGATTAAATTTTTTGTCACTTTAGAAATACTGCACTGTTCTGTACATGTGCATTACATAAAAATAGCTTCGTCATAGTATTCAGTGGTCTTTAAAGGAATATTGTCGTTGAACTGTTTTTCTCCTAGATGTCAGGCATAGAGGCACAAGGCACCACACTGCTTGATTTAGGAATTCTCTCAACAAGTGGCTGACTGTTGCCTCTTTGCCCCAAAGTACTCATCTCTACATGATCTTAAAAATTTAAATTAATGGAACTTCCTCTACTAATGCATGCTGTCTTTGCGATATGGTAGTTACTTCTACATGGTAGGAATGCCATGATAGACATTTCTGTAGTCTCTCATGGGTTAATCTCTAGATATTTTATAACTAGGAATATAGTTTTGATTGCTGTCATGATTATAAATTACCCATCATCACAGCAATGCTAAATAACAAGAACATTCAGTGACTTGTTGTCATAGTTTAGTTTTTACAAGGGGAATAATACAATACTGGGCATGTTTTATAAGATTACTTTATAGTGAATCACCCATAGAATCACATACAAGAAGTGCAGGAAATGTGTCCACAGACTAAAGATGAAGGGATTCAGCTCAAGGCCTGGCTTCTGATGTCCTGCACGAGCCCAGCCGGAAACCTGGAGCTCTTAACAATGCCACCCCAAGTCCAGCTAAAGGCCTAGAGCCCATGACAATGTCTCCTGCAGGCCTGCTTTGCAGATCTGTGCCGGGAAGGCCCATAGGTCAGTGGTGGAAGCTGGGAAGTCTGTGCCAGTGCGACGAAGGATCTGTGCAGCAGGCTGAGGGATCTGGCTGGAGCCAGGAAGCAATGCTCAAGGTAAGCCCCAGAGCTGCCCCAAAGGTACCACAGTCATCCTCAGCAACAGGAGGTCCAGAGCTCCTCCAGCAGTGAGGAGATCCAAGTTCTCCCGAGGAAAGCCAACACAACAAGCTTCTTCATGGGGCTGAGCAGGGCACCATCTTCCCCTCCAGAGCCAGGAAGCATCGCTCAGGGTGAGGACCAGAGCTTCCCAAAGTGAACCATAGCTATATTCAGTGACAACAAGGTCCTAATCCTCCTCTGGTGAGAGCAGCCAAGTTCACGCAGAACGCCAGCGTGATGAGGTCCTCCAGCGGAACAGCCCATGAGAGCCAGCAGCTCCCAGCAGCTGCGTCAGCCTCTCCAAACTGCTTCCCAGCAGCCTCAGTGCAGCTTCTCCAGCTGTGCCTCTCACCCTGCTGGCAACTACCCTCAGGCGGGCCTCCCACACCTGATGCCATGCCAGCTCAGTCCAGCTGAGTGCGACACGTTGACCACCGGTTGGTGATCCATCGCACTTGGCATAACGTTAAGTTTCTAATTTGGTTATATTGCAAATGACTTATCACTGCATTAGTTAATATTAGTATTTTCATAGTAGCATGGTGGAACAAACCAAACTAGAACTCAGTGGGCCACTGTGTACGATCTTCAGGTTGGCCAAAGCTCTGCAGGATTTCACTAAGGTAGCCAGGCTTGGATCTAGGTGACAAATTCAACTTATGCCTGCATTATCCATCCCTTCATTCTCTTTGACACAGTAGCTGTGTAAAGAAGGTTCTTATCTTGATAACTAACAGGGGGACATAAGCACAAAGCCACGTCACAAGGCAGGTTTAAACCTTCTTTCAGTCAGTCCACTCACAGGCCACTGATCAACGCAAGTCACGTAGGCAAGGCCAACAGCACTTCGGGAGGAAGTACCTTGGGCCCCCCATGGGAGCCGGACAGTAGACAGCATGCCAGCTGATGCGGTAAAGGGTGTGGGCATGCAGCTCCATCTTGTATTCTCTACTGATGGAGGGAAAGCCTGGTAATACTTTGTAAGTTGAGCGTGTTCATTTTGCTTTGTTTTTAAGCTTCGCTGATCTTGTAACTCTGTAATAGTAGCTGAAACCTTAGGGTTTTCAAGGACAGTGTTATACAGTGAAAACTTCAATGTCCTCTCTTTCAATTTCATGTCTGTGATATTTCTCTTTTCTTCTATGTTGACCAGGACTTACTCCTTTGAATTGTAGTGGTAGTCGTGGACAACTTAGGTGCAAATCCTGAAGGAAATAAATAAATTTCATTATTAAAGGTAATGTTTATACTGTATACATAAACATTGTACCTTATTAAATTAAGAATTATTCTTCTATTCTTAGTTTTTAAAGAACTTTAGTCATAAATATAGTTGAATTTTATTCATATTTTCTGTGCATTGGTTTTTCTCAGGAGGGTACTAAAATATTGAGTAATGCTGATAGAATTTATTCATCCATCCTTTAATTCCTATTTGAATTATATTATTTATAAATACTCTGGAAGTTTAGTTAATTTTAAAAAATGTTTCATGTATGTTCACAGTGAAATTAATGTAATTTCAGTTGTGTATATTGTTTTTATTTCATTTCATAAGAAGAATCTGAAAAGGTGTGCTAAATGACTGCTACAATTTATGTCTAGATGTCCCCCAAAGCCTCATGCAGTCATGAAGTGCTAGACTATTTGTTTAATTCACGGCTCTGTGCTGGGATTATGGATGTAAATGCTCCTGGGATTACGGGTATGAGCGCTACATCTGACCCGGGGTAGAGAACCTAAATGCAGCCTAAGCGAGACAGACTTGTTCTCTTGGCCTTTGTCGCCAGCATGGCTGTCTGCCACGGGCCACTCTGCCTTGAAGCCAGCCAAGGACGGACTGAAGCCTCCACTGACTGTGAGCTAAATGAACCGCTCCTCCCTTCAGTTTGAGCATCGGGTATTTGTCCCAGCACTGCGAGAAGAGCAACTGAAGCAGAGAGCCACCTGGGACTGGAGATTTTGGAAGTGTCGGACCTTTTTTGTGGCTCTTTCTGTATGTTATTGCCTTTGATCTTTTCATGTTTAATGTTTTGTCTTTCCCTTATTCCTCACCAACTGCTTCCTCTTTCATTAGTGATCAGCTTTTGTCAGTTTCACTTAGATTATTAAGATCAACTCCTCTTTTATTATAAAGAGCTCATAAATACCACCCCAGATATTATTTCAGTAATTTCATTCGGGGGCTGGAGAATTTATTGCCCCAGTTTTTGTACATTTATGTCTTTAACCAATTAATATGTTTTGAAATTGAAATACTTCAGTTTTGAAATGTAGCCATTTCACTATATTTATTAGTGTATTATCATTCATCATAATCTTAACATTTTTAATTTCCATTGCACTGAGGTTACTTCCTTTTAACTCAGTATTTAATTTATCTTTTTTTTTACTTTATTTGTGTAACCAGTGGTCCTAGTAAGATTTCCAAACAACTAGCATTTGATTTTATTAATCTCTATTTTTATTTCACCTTCAAATTTATTTGGGCCTATAGCTGTGCCTTTTTATACTAGTCTATATCTTTACTTTGTTTTCCTACATTTATATGCTACTTTTTTTAAAACTTCATGTGTGGATACTTTCTTTCTTCCTTTTTAACTTCTATCTCTATTTATTTCTAACTTTTATTTCTTACAAATATATTTAAGCAGAATAGTTTACTTGAAGGTACATGAAATTTTAGTTTGACTCATAAATACAGAAATGCATTATGAATATTGTCATTTAACTTTACACATTTTGTATTTTTCTATACTTCCCTATTAAGCTCAGGCATTGTTGAATATTATCTTTTAATTTTCGTGCATTTAGTGTAGGGTCTCACTGCACAGCACAGACTTGCAGTGATCTTCCTGTTTTCAGCCTCCCTAGCACGGGGATTATAGGCGTGCACCACCAGGCCTGGTCTCGCTGGCCAGCTCAGCGCACCTGCCCCCCCATCCCCCGCCCCCTGCTTAGCACAGCATGTGGTGCCGAGGATCACACACAGGTCCCTGCGCTTGCCCAGGCAGGTGCTTAGATTGCTGAGCTGTCTCAGTGGCCCTTAATATTGTTAATTTCTGTTTTTCTATGATTCTATTTATCCTTCTATACTCATTTCTTTGTAATTTTAATTCAAACAGAAAGGAGAACATACAGAAAATGCAGGGTACTTGAAAAGGTGGTAGAGGAAAAGCGGTTCATAGTTTCTTGTAAGGTAGAAGAGTTAACAGGCACAAGAATCAGACTGCGCCGAGAGGAGTGAAGCCAGTGGTCTAGAAGCAGAATGCTTTAGGTGGGATTACGGAGTGGTTGAAGCCGTACCTAAGGACAGGGCCTAGGAAGCACTCTTGCAGTGCGGGGTGTTGAGACAGAGTGCAGGTTGCCCCTCCTGTGCAGCGATGGGCTCATGACTCGTCACCCACAAAGACACAGCAATCATGAGAAGCCCTCTGTAGGGGCAGAAGGGGCACAAGTGACAGGAACTGAGAGTTCTGTTCTTCAAGGCATGGCAAGCGTAGGAAAGACTCTGACAAAGACGCAGAGGGTTAACCTGGGAGTGGAGGCTGAAAATAGGGAAGAGGACAGGTGCTGGATGGGAAGCCGCGAGGCAGTGCTAGGCAGCAGTGCAGAGATACTTCAGGCAGAGCAAGAAGGTGGAGAGAAGGTAGGAGGAGTTCAAGAGTCCGAGCGACGCGAAGGGGCCCGATTGCTGTACATGAAGGGCCCAGGGGGAAGACGTGAGGAAGTGGGAAACGAGCACAAGCGTGTCGCGTGAGGCTGGCACTCTGAAACCGGTTGGTCCCCTCGTGGTCTGTCTCCTTCTCTCTGCTTTATAAGGGAAGTAACTACGAAACAACACATCTGAGTTCTGACCTTGGTCTTTGGTTTCTTCTTGCTTCAGTGCTTCGCTATCTAGGAAACCAAGTCCTCTGCATGGCTGATTGGAATATTTATTCTATTTATGAAATGAAATGTTCCCTGATTGTAGGATCAAAAAATAAAGCCAATTAAGGTCATTACATTAAATTGCAATTTTGTCCTTTGACATTGTGTCCCTAAGATAGACAGATGTGACATAAAGTGTGTGTATTGGGGGGGGG
>PVJA010045398.1:0-15666 GCA_004027025.1 Myocastor coypus
CTTTCCATTCTCCTTCATGGAGTTGTGGTCATTTTGATCCCTCTCTCGAGTATGTTTTAGTAAACTGTGCAGGGTTGGCTTTGTCATCATGAAATCCTTTAGTTGTTCTTTGTCCTAGAAGTATTTCACTTCTCCATTGAACTTGAGAGTTTTTGCAGTCTGGGCTGGAAATTGTTTTCTTGCAAGAGTTGAAGTACTATGCTCCATGCTCTTCTTGACTTGATGGTTTGTAAAGAGAAACCTGCCATTATTCTAATAGGTTTTCCTTTAAATGTGATCTGTTTCTTTTCTCTAGCAGCTTTTAGTATACTGTTCCTGAATTTTTGGGATCTTGATTACTATACATCTGGGTAGGGTTTTAATTGGGGTGATGTTATTTGGAGTTCTATATGCCTGAATGTCAGATTGTTTCCCCATATTTGGGAAGTCCTGTGCTATTACTTCTGCCCATATTCTTTTTACATCATTTGTACAGACTCCTTTCTCATTGATGCCTATTAATCGTATGTTGTTCATCTTTGCATCATCTTGCAGGTGTTGAATTATTTTTTTTTTAGAATTTTTTATTTTATTTATTTTTTCTTGTTTCAGAGCCTTTGTTTGTTTACTCACTCATTTTTATGGCCAGTTCAGCCCGCCCTGAGGGCAGGGCTGGCGCAACATGTGGTGCCGGGGATCGAACCATGGTCCCTGCAGCCACCCAAGCTTTCCCAAGCAGGCGCTTTAAACCACTGAGCCATCCTGCCGGGCCCCAAGGTGTTGAATTATTTTTTCCTGTATTCTAGTAAATTTTAAGAGATCTTTTCTTACCTCTTCACTAGCTAAAATGGTGTCTTCAAGGTCTGAATGTCTATTTCCAATGGTTTTGTGATTGAGGTTTTAAATTTCTGGATAGCATTTTGAATCTGCTTCATACATTCTATTTCTTTACTATATTGTTCATTCAAGGATTCCATCATTTTTCTATTCTCTATTTTTTATCAGTGTCTTCTTTAGAAGCACTTAGTACTTCTTTCATTATAGTTATCATTTCTTTCTTTACTTTAGAAATTATTTCTGATCTGATTTCCTCTATACCTTTCTTTACTTCAGATGCTATTATTTCAGTGATTTTATGTGTGTGATTTCCAATCTTTCCTATGCTATTATTGTCTCCTGCATTTGTTCTGGGTGGACTCAGAGCCTGAGAATGCATTTTGTTCCTTCTCTTTGTCACTTTACACAGCACTGTCTTCTGATTTTTGGTGTAAAGCTTTGATAGAGTTATTATCTTAGCACCAGGTCTGGATCTACCAAGTGAAACTCATCCGGGTAGCTGTGGCTTGGGTCTGTTGGCTGTGCTCAGCTTCTTCCTGCTGTAGTGCTTGGAGGTGAACCTTTTGTGCCACTCTGGCAAGATGATCTGTTCCTGAATCAGCTGAATGGGTCTTGCCTCTTGCCTTTCTACAGGGAGTTCTGCCACAGGCTTCCCGACCAAGCCAGTCTGATGGAGGAAGTTCCACTCACATACTGGGCCTGGGCACTGGCTCAAACGCATATCCAGCGGGTCCTGGGAGGTCTCACTCACATGATGGGCCTGGTCTCTGGGTCAAATCTCAACGTTTGAATTTGTGAAAGGGAAGTCAAAGCTTTAGTGAAGATCTCAGGAAGTTGGAAATGCCAAGAACACAGAAGATCTGCTAAGGAAAGCCACAAGCAACGAACAAAGCCAACTTAAGAAAGAAGCCATGTGATCCACAAATGACAAGGCCATAGCAGTAGGACTACCAAGCTCTTTGGTGGTCATATCTCAACAAAATCTCCCACAGGAGCTATAGGATTTGACGTTTGCCCTGCTGCCCTTTGAACTAGCTTTGGTTCAACTCTTTTCCATCTCCCTATTCCTTCTTTCAGAATGGCAATATTTGTCTTCTGCCATTGTATCTTGGAATTGTGTAACTTGTTTTTTCTTTTGTATAGTTTCACAGGTGAGTTTATTGTGAGTCTCAGAAGAGACTTTGACCTGGACTCCTGAAAAACACTGGAACTATGGAAACTTTGCCAATAGCTGTTAGTTCTTTTACCCTTAACTTCCAGCAATCTTTAAAACACATCCTATGAAGTTGGCAAAATTATATTCATTATACAGGTGAAGAAACAGCCTTAAAAAGGTGAAGTTATCTGACCAAAGCTACAGAAAAAGTGGTGAAAACAATATTTGAACATTAATTGATAATTGCAAGCTGTTGCTTTTTCCCTTCACCATTCTAGGCCCACAGTGCTATAAAGCATTTCCCTTTAATATCCTGTATGTGGTAAGCATCTGTAGCTGCATGTTAGTACTGTTTGTGACTGCTGCTGTTGTAACCAACACAGCATGCACATGACAGTTCTACAGATATGTTTTAGTCCTGGAAAAGATAATTTTTTTATAAGCATTTTTATTTTTAGGCACTTTTATTAGTACATGTTTACAGTACATGATTGAATTCTTCATGGGTAGCTGGCATATGTATACAACATATCTTGTCAATTTTAAAAGTAAATTGCTAATTTGAAAAAATTGTAAAGCTTTCATAAGGATCTCAACTGTCTGTAAAGTTTTACTGACTGCTTAGAAAGGAGCTACTGTAGCATATTAAAAATATCAGGAAAGAGATTACAATGAAAAGCTATTTCCCAATTATTTTTCTTCTTGGAGGCTATAAATGAAGTAAAGATTCCCCTGAAAGACAGAGGTTCATCCCTGGATAACCTATAGTAACAAATTCAGCTTTCCAACCTGTGGGTTTAAACAAAAAGTCTCTGGGAGACAAGCTTAAGGAGCTAGGATCCAAACACCTCCTAACCCTCCAGTTCTTAAACTTCCTTATATATTGGAACTGTGTGACCAGTTTTTTTTTATTTGTTTATTTTTATTTATTTATTTATTTATTTATTTATTTTGATGGGACTGGAGATTAAACTCAAGACCCTGTGCTTTCCAGGCAGACATTAGGCCACTAAGCTATCTCCCCAGTCCCCATGTGACCAGTTTTTAGAAGAATGGATGCCTAGATGCTCCCATCCCCCAAGATTCTGATTTCACTGGCCAAGGGTTAAGCTTGTACATAACAGTCTTAAAGTTTTTCCAGGTAAATCTAACATCAAAATTTTTAAGAACCACCAAGGCGGCAAGGTATAGTAATGCTTGCCTCTGATCCCAGCACTTGGGAGGCTAATGCAGGAAGATCACAGTCAGCCTGGGTTTCACAATGAGTTCAAGGTCAGACTCTCTCTAAAATAATAATAGTAAAATAAATCAATGCAACCTATTCAGAAAAGATTGTAAAGGGTAATAATCATACAAATTATGGATAGTTGCAATGTTTTTTTTTTTTACTAAAAATATGATTGGGAATGATAATGGTTGACATCTGACTCATTTAAGTCAATATGAAAGTTGATTTAGAATCACAGACTAGGAAATAAAATGGTACGAAATATATGCAAAAGCAAACACAAGGCAATGTCATGAAGTGCATAGATTTGTAAATGCAAACTAATAAGCACCTTGAGATTGATTGGCTGGGTCACCAAAGAAGCCCTCAGCTTCATCTGTAAGAGAATACACTGAGTGATACTTTCTAATTAAAAATAAAGTAGGTTTCTTAATTTATTGTTTTAGGTTTGCTTGTTTGGGCTACAGCATCCAGATGGAGGAAGGAGGCTACACTTAGAAGGCAGAAAGATATGAAAGAGTTTTTAAAAGATAATACAAGAAAACAGAAATAAATAAGGAGCGACATAATTTTGTCTTAGGATTTGGCATAGACACAAAGTAAGAAATCCTTTTTCTTTCCTGAGAAAAAAGGGCACAATTTGTACCTCTAGAGAGTATCTGTGTGAATCAGTTCCCATCTGTTTTGTGGCGGAGACTTAAGATGATTTTTCTCCAAACATTACACACATTTTATTTTAATGGCAGCATTATTTAGGTGACTAAACGAAGCTCACTCAGGGCAACCTCCTGGCACTGCAGAGGTGGGCAAAAGTATGACCAAAATGCTTTCATACGCACATGCATAACACCATAAACTACAGGGAAATTATCTAAATGTTTTCACAGAATAGTAGGTTCTGAGTATCAGTTATTGCTAAGAAAAAATATCTTCAGCCAGGCGTGGTGGCACACACTTGTAATCCCAGAGCTCTGAGAGCCTGAAATAGGAAGATTGTGAACTTGAGCCTAGACTGGGCAACTGAGCAGAGTAAGGTGTCCTTGTCTCAAAACAAAAGAAAACAACCCTTTAACAGGGCTGGTGATCCAGCCCAATGCAAAGCCATCAGTTCAGTTCCAAGTAGAGAATGAAGACAAGAAGAAAAGGAAAGAAAGGAGAAGGAAAAATAAGGGAGTGGAGGGGGGAAGGGTGACACAAAGGAAGGAAAAGAAAGTATATGTTGAAGACAACTTGCACTATGGAACTGGAAGTGATCCCAATGAACATAAGGAAATACCACAAGTGTCACTTTTGAGATATTATAGTGCCGTTCAAGAACTATAAAAATTTTGCCTAATTATCTCATTTTATCCTTATAAAACAATAGTGTATGATTAGTCTCATTTTAAGGAAGATGAGATTAAGTAACTCACTCAAGGCCGTACATCCAGCCACAGGCCCTGTGGCACCACACAGAGGCCCACAAACACTGGGCTAGGTTACCTCTCGGCAGTAGGGGCCCCATTTCCCAAAGCAGCCCGTGTGAAACATGAAGCCCAATGCTAATAACAAAAGAAAAATGGATTTGGGGATTAGACTTATAGATCCAGATAGAGTTCTTTACCAAGGACAGGTCACTAATATGTTTGTAGGAATCTAAGACAGAGGTCACATGGAGGTCACCTGATTGGAATTTAGAGCTTACTCTCACAGATCATAGTGTGTAATATGCTATAGAAAATGTAGCACCAATAAATTAAAACACTTTTTCATAGAGACAGCAGTTAGGCTTGGGAAGATTGAGAAGCCAGGAAAGGAAGACAGCAGAGAAATGGGGAGCAGAGAGGATCAAGGCAGGTCACAGCGAACAACAGAGATAAACAGCAGCACCTCAGAAGGGATGTTACTAGACACAAGGCATGGGATAACGATGAGGCAAAATCTAATTTCCACAGCAAAGACAAAACGTGGGGTGTTGCATATCAGGAACAAGCTGGACATGCACATGAAAAAACGGAACTCAGAGTCAAGACACACACAGGGGAACATGGAGTCGTGTAGTTCTGAAAAGTAAAGAAGCACTGAAAACAAGGCAGAAACAGAACCCCTGCAGGGAAGGTGGGATGTCCGAAGGTGGCAGAAGTTGACTGGAAGCATCCTCAAAACCCAAACTGGGACAATTAAAAAAAATGAAATTAAGTACTAAAATACTGAACTAGAGCCCAAAGAGGGAAATAAATATCATGACCCTACAGTAATATGGTATTAATAAATGATTGAATAAATTAATATACAGCAAAACAGACAAATCACCCTGCAGAAAAATTTTAAGTGATTTATATGGCTATTCCACCCTCAAGGAAAAGAAGATAAACCCTCACTTCTATAGAATGAGTTGCACATAGTGACTTCTTTTATAGAAAAGGAAGAGAATCGTTTACATCCAAGAAACTCAACAAACACTGCTTCAACGAGGTACTCAAGGCCAACATCAACAGTGATAAATCATATTGATTGTCAGTATAGTCTGTATGATGTATGGGAATGACATTTTATCTTTGTGATTTGCCTCCTAAAAGTATATGCCCCCAGCCTAGTCATGAGGAAAACCGGCTGACAAATTCCACTGGAGGGGCATCCTACAAACACTCTTTGCCTTAGTCACAATCTTGTTGCCAAGACACAACCTCCAACACCTACAACTTGAGTGAGACCAGGTTTATTTGGTCTCATGTTTTCAGTCCACAGCTGGCCTGTTCCAAAGCAAAAATAGGATGGCCAAGAGCATAACAGAGGAAAGATGTTCACATCATAGTGGCCAGGGAGCAGAGATCAAAGAGAGGGGCCCTGGGCTCAGATGGACCCTTCCATGTCAGTGAGCCCCTCCAACAGGGCCCCACCTAACAGTGCAGTCAGCTGCTGGGCTAATCCACCAGTGAGGCTAGTGCCCCATAATCCAATCACCTTCCAAGCACACTAGCCTTTTGGAGACAGGCCAAATCTAAGCCATAACCCTCTTCCATACTGCCAAGGTCATCACAACCAAAAAACTTATAATAAACAAGAGCTAAGGAGCTTTGGTGAGTAAAAGCAATATGGGACCCTGGATGGAGCCATGAAAGAAAAGGAATACTAGGGAGAAACCAAGGAGATTTGAACAAACTATGGGCTTTGGTTAATAAACATATGTCAATACTGTCCCGGCCTGCGGGACGTTCAATGGGTTCGTACCTGGGGGAGAAGTGGGGATTGACAAAGATAGGGCAGGAGACGCAAAGAATGAGGACAAGTCAAAAGGTCTGATCAAGTCCCATTTATTGAGGAAGTGTGAGCGGTTTATATAGACAGGAGGCGGGGATGACGCAGGAAGAGGAAGCTGCCCTGCCGGGCTCCTCGCTCATTGGCCCGTCAGTGATGATTGACAGGTTCCCTTGGGACATGCCTGGACATGTCTCTCTGCAAGCACCTCTGGGCGTGGCTTCCCACAAATACTGTTTATAATTGTAACAAATGTACCATAAGATATTAACAAAGGGAGAAACAAAGGGGTAACATTATATAGGAACTCTGTCTTCTGTATTTTCATATGAATCTAATACTTGTTTAAAAAGTAAAGCATATGGGCTGGGGGTGTAACTGGGTGGTAAGCTTATGCTTAGCAAGCACAAGTCCTGAATTCAATTTCAACCACTGGAACAGGGCTTTTTTATTCTTTTTTATAGCAAGCTCTTGCTTGCTCCCACTCCTAACTTGTGCATAGGCCCTGTTATGAGTGGATTGTTTACTTCTAAAATGCCTGTTGAGGTCTTAAGCCTTGGTACCTCAGACTGCAGCCAAACTCAGAGATCAGGCCTTTAGAGGTAAGCAAATTGAAGCAAGGTCATTGGTGGGGGCCTCGTCCGGTGGGACTGGTATTCTCTCCGAGAGAAGAAATGGGAGCACAGAACTGTACACAGAGGAAACATGATGTGTAAGATACAAGGAAAAGACTGCCACGTACAAGCCACGCAGAGAGGCATATAACTGATCCTCCCCTCCCCCTCTCAAAGGGAATCCACCCTAACAATGTCCTAATCATAGACTTCTAGACTTGGGACTATGAAGTGATAGAGCTCTACTGTTTAAGCCATCAATGTGTGGTGTGTCATTGCGGCAGTCCTTGCAAACTGAAAGCAGAGGGGTTCAACTGGAATGCCTGGAGAAGGAAAGTAAAGCTGAAGGTCTGAGGTAGAAAGACGAAGACCAAAGCCCTAAAATCTGATGTCCCAGTGTTACAGAGGCAATGGAGATCTGCAGTTTCCCAGAAGCCTGTGCCACACTTGAGTATGACACCTAGACCCTGGCATGCTTTGATCGTTAGTTAGATCGGATGAGTCATAGCCTCAAACCTCAAGAAGACTGTGCAGCCAAAGCCTGAAGCTGGTAAAGAAGGCCTCTCTGAACGGAGACCCTGTGGAGCTTAGTACCTCAAAGACAGCTAAGGACTAGGAGTGAGAAGGACAGTGACCAGCACTGAGGAGAAGCGGCCTCCTCCCTCTTTTTTGGTGTCACAGAAGCCTCACAAGGCCTTTAATGGCTTCCTAGGACAGGTTGGCATCAAAGAATAAGTGTCATAACATTTTTCAGTTATTGAATACAAAGGCTCAAATCAACAGTTTGTTTTTAATCCTATGGCTGGATGGGCAAATACAAACCTATTTAAAAATTAAGGTAATCAAACTTCTGTATAACCCCATCATTCTACACTCTTCAGTTATTCTATTATCTCTAAGAACAGTGAGGCTCTTGCAGATAATTTTATGCTGGGCAAAATGCTGGCAGTACTCTGTGTGCTATGGCATGGTTTCTCTAAGTTCCTTGAGCCAGGCGTATTCACAGAGAGTCCAAAATTAAGACCAGGAACAGAGGCTGTTGTTTGAGGATTGGTTCCCACTAGTGAGAATATGATTCATTTCTGAGACCTTCTCTTTAATGGATGACACCTCAATATCCACTCTTGTAGGCCAAAGTCAGAGAATCCACCAGAAGCCCCTGGATGCTTCCGGAGAATCTACAGTGTGACTCCATCTTAATTCATCTTAATTCTCTTGAGCCTGTACCTCAAGACCATTGAATCATCTCGATTCCAGATTCTCCTTGTCCCGGCCTCTGACCCCCCAGCAATGCCCTACTTCTTCTGAAAGTGCAGGTGCAGGATGAGGTGCAAACGCCTTGCCATTTTTCCTACATCAGCACATGCTTGTCGCCTCCCCTGAAAGTCAAAGCTGAAGATCTGATTCTGTTACACCTGGCTTACCAGCACTACTTATTGGTATACACAGCAGATTTGATCTGTGATAAGCATGTCGAAAACGTCACTCTGGGTCTTGGAGGTGGGATAGCTTCTGCCTTTAGCTTTAGAGAAGAGGGCAAACTATGTTTTCCACGTGAACAATAATCATGTTCACAGCTTGATTCCAAAGGGACCATGAAATGAAAGCAGATAAAAGCCTCATAAACAGGCATTTGGAAAACCTTTGCTTTACCAGAACTTCAAGTTGGAGCTTTGAAAAGAAGCAAGCAATTTCCAAGGAGGTGAAAGCGTGGCTTGCCCGCCGCTCTTTAGTCTCCCTCTTTTCCTCTCTTCCTCTTTTCTTTCCTCATCTTCAGTCACTGTCTGCACATAACGCACAAAGGAAGACCTCAGTCAGTACCCTCCCCTCCCCCCACAGGAAAAATCCTTCTAACAAGGCTCACTTCGAGGATACCTATCCAGACCCCTGTTCCAACAAGGGCCCCAGCGCTAGCACAGGTCCGGTTTTCAGAGATGGCAGGGAGCCCAGGAGAGGACATTGAGAGCCCAGGGAACCGCCAGGCTAGCTTCGGGTCACGAGTGCACCCCTAGTTAGCAGATGTTGAGTCAGCGATCTGCAGACCACAGAAAGGTCAGGCCCATCTTCGCAAAGTGCAAGTGCTGAATTATACTGAAACTGCAGAAGAAAAGTAAACCAACCCTGCCTCCAGGCCCTAAGTATGTGCTCTGAAAGTCTTGTTTTTATCTGGAGTTACGGTAAAATCATTTCAGAGTGGTTGGCTGTGTGGTATTCTGAGTAATTTACTCTTCCACTAAATTGCAAGTTACCCCACTTCCTACCAGGCCTTCCTTATTTCCCTGGCTCGGCCCCCCATGGCCGACTGAGCTCCACCCACTCCCAGTCCTAGATGTGCCTGCTCGTGCAAGGGCACAAGGTCAGTGACCTGGGATGTGCGGGGATGGGTAGGGCTTCATAGTGCCCTCCTAAAGTCCACAGAGCTGGATAGTTGGATAGTTAGTGTGGGCCCTGGGTGTCCCTAGGCCCTTGAAGGGCTCCTGTCACTCTGTGGTAGGAGGACAACTGGTGAGTCTGTGCCAAATTCAGCCTGCACCACAGCTTCCCTTTAGCTCTGGACTTCTGGCAAATGGTGATGTATCTAAGCTGCGGGTACCCACTTCTCCTGCAGGCCTATTGGGAAGTTTGGAGCTCACACATGTAAAGTTTTGTGGCACGGCATGGGGACTCAGTGAATGGTCGTGCTCTTCTTGTGCATCCCAGCATGCTCGATAATATGGACCTGTGTCCCGGTGTCTCTCCTCCTAGGATGGAGTCTCTGTCCACCCCGTGCTATCTCCTCCCCTTGGTGGGGGTGGTGTGAGGTTCCCCCTTCCCTGAGCCGCACTGCTTACCAGCTGCCCCCAGCTGTGTGCTCTGCACCACTGTCTTGTCTCCTGGCTGACCCCCAACTGTGGGTTTACACTTTCCATGCCAATCACGCCAGCGCTAGGATAGACTTGGCCAGAGTGTACACTGTCTTTTGACCTCCTGCCTTGGGCCACTGGCCTCCTTCCCCAGCTCGGCCTCTGCAGAACCCCAGGTCACTCTCCCTAGCTAGAACTTCATGTCGTGTCTTATCTCCCTCCTACCCAATCTGCCAATGGCAGTGTAGCTTCCTGTTCCTGTGCCCACTCCTATTGGCACAGGACTCCCTCCTATTATGTTATATGCCCTCCCTAGGTGTCTAACCTTCCAAGAATCAGAAACCATAGCCATGATCTAAGACACCCTTTGGGGCCCTAGAATTGGCTTCCTAAGTACCACCACAGCTTCTGCAAGGACGAGTGCATGATCTGAGCAGTACTGATCCCAAGATACCCCTGAATACTTTGCAGTTTCCACTTGACTTCTGTAAGTCTCAGTTTCCTAAACTGAAAAGTGGCCACTTGTGTTTAATTCATGACATTACGTTGAAGCCTCAAGATCATGTATGTAAACAGATGTGGTTAATTTAAATATTTCTGATACCAGTTTGATATTTCCATTTCCATAACAGTAGGGGTTCATGCTTAATCAGGGGTCAGGTAAAGGGCACCCAGCACCACTTCACATTCTGTTCACAGGCTGGCTCCCCTTGTAGACTGTGCTCCTTGAGGCCAGGCCTTGTGTCTGGTTACCCTGTGGATCTGGGCCAACCCCAACCCAGTGTCTGGCCTAAGGCAGGCACCAGGAAAGTATTTAGAGGATGGAGGACATCCACGGAGCTTGCCGCTCTCATCAGCCAGCCTGGTGATCTAGTCTATGCTGAACTCCTGGATCTAACAATTCTAAGGTCTAGGAGAGGATCAGAGTTAATTGGTCAAAAGTTACACCAAGTGGGAGATTTATGCTACCCTCTCCCTTCCAACAGCAAATACCTTCTTGTCAGGGCAATGGCATTCCAATAAGTACAGGGAAGGTCAGGGAACCCCTTTGCCAAGGGTCCCTCCTGTGGCTGCTCCCCACAATTGTCTGCTATGACCAGACTAACCGGAATCCAGCTAAACAGTAAGGAGACCCTTTCTCCTGACAGCCCAAACCCTAATGACTTGGTACTATATCTTCAAGAGGCCCAGTTAAGTGTAATACTGCTTTCTGGAAAGCTACTTAGTAAAGCTGAGGGTTCCTTTCATCCACCCTACAAAAGTAATTTGAACAATGTCTACATCCCAGCAATTGTCTTATAGGTTGAAGAGACACAGTCTAGGCCCCCAAAGAATTCTGAGACCCCAGAGAATCAAACAAGGAAAAAGACCATAGTAATACAGTGTGATGAAGGTAAACACAGAGTAAATAGGTTGTAAGGACACAAAAAAAGTCTAGAGCATGGTTGTGCAGAATATGAGACACAGCAGGACATAGCACTGGGAGGGTAGAATTTAGCTTCCCAGAGGATCAGTAGTCATTAGGTGAGCAAATCCATCAAGGATGGAGAGCTGAGGAAAAGGATTCAGTAGGACCCAGGGATAGGGGTTCTCCATTCCCCTATCCCTGGGTCCTACTGAAACAGGGAAAAGTGTGATGCAAACTTGGAGCCCATAAATCAGGAGAGTGTGATGTAAAGTCTTTATCTACCTCCTGCTTTAGAGATAAGCAATCTGAGATATGGAGTGGGAGAACTATAGAGGAAGTGATTAGGATAGCCAGATATGGATCTGCCCTTCCTAGTGCACAAGAGTGAGAAAATAAATAATCTTCTGCAATGGTACAGAGACTTCAGACCGTGTTGTGATGGAATCTACCTGAACACTTGCTTGCCCCAAAGGCGCTGTCTTCTCCACAGCAACAGAAATGGTGAAGATGGTTGTTGCGTCCTTCTAGAGGTGGCAGTGCTGGCTCAGCGAGACTCTTGTGAATATAGACTCCATTCTCTGATCTGAAAGGGTGAAGTGTGGTGCATCTGGGGAATCACAGGAATAGCACAGCCAGGCCACAAAGGCCTGTTGGGGGTGGCTGCAGAGAAGATGGAGAAGAAGAGGAAGACCAGCCAGGAAGGAAGGTTGGCTTTTATGCTAAAGGCAGGGAGAAACTCTTAATGGGTTTCTTGGCCCGAATCCAGCTGCAGAATGAGCCAGGAAAGAAATCACCAGTGTCATCAGTAGAAGAAAATCAAACTACACTTCCTGGTTCCCGAAGAAACGTAAAGAAAAATCAGGAAGCAAGACTAAAGAACAGCAGAGCCAGGCCAAGTAGAAACACCAGAAAACCCCCAGAATTTAGAGGCAGGCTTACTTTACAGCAAGAGCACCACTCAGGATTGTTTCCAGAGTGTCAGACTCCGATCTCTGGTGGCCTAGGGCTTACCTGAGATAAGCAAGCAGGAAGTAGAGAGGCAGACTGGCTTGTCAATTGGGGGTTGGTTTATACAACGTGCATCCGATAACAAAACATTTTTTTTTTTTATCTTCCAGGGTCAAATCCCCTCAGGATTAAGTTTGGGACCATAGGCAGTACACATCACAGTGACCAGCCATTTAGTAGAGACAAAAAAACCAGAAGTGGAACATAAACTATTGCCTAGGTAACTAACAAACTAAAGTACTAGTGGGAGGCACATTTTCTGCTCCAGTTCGCTCCTCTTCTAATTTCCCTGGCAGATTTTTTCTGGGAATATTATGTGCGTTCTTCTGAGACAAGGCCCAAGTAGAATTTAGGCCTATGTGTTCTGTAATATTATTTTGGCAAGGTAGTAAGGGAGTTAACCTCATCATGGAGAATGTCCAATATATCTTGGATGCTCATCAAATCTTGGTGAAGATCACTCTATTCTCTTGGGGCAGCCATCCATAGAGTTTAAAGAAAAAAAAAAAAAAAAAAAGCTAGGAGGAGGAGAGGACTGGAGTAAACAGCCTGAAAAGGCTCAAAAATCAGGGTAAATAAGTAAGGAGCAACCCTGTAGATGGTGTCCTCAGGTTTCAAACTGGCAAGTGTGCATGGTCTCTTCAGAGTACACCTCAAAGGGTTGTCCAGGTAAATTTTTCGTCTAAGGGCTGGCCTTCTGAAACATGTGTGTGTGTGTGTGTGTGTGTGTGTGTGTGTGTGTGTGTGGTATGTGTGCATGCGCATGTACATGTTTGAGCAGGAATGGCTACAGATATAGCTGATCTTTTAACTGAGTATAAGCTGTTTCTGTAGGGGTAGGCAATCTACCTGTTTGCCTTTAAATGGGGAAAGTCCACTCTAATGTGTAAGATCAGGGCCGGTGACACAGACACCGAAACCTGAGTGGACTACAGAGGATCAGCACTGTGGCCTGAGCTTGCAGAACAAATGGTGGGGAGCAAGTCTGGCTCAGATCTTCTGGAAGTACTGGGTAAAGTTTTTCTGGCTTGGTTTAATGTTTCCATCAGCTGGATCCCCATAGAGGGTTTAGATCTCTGGACCAGATTATTTTGCGTGGCAGGTTTCCAAATAGCAAGTTTCTGTGCAGGGCATCACTGTAGGAGAGTTGTGGATCAAATGGTTTTGTCCAAGATGGCCACAGCACATCGAGCCCATTGGACTCCATTCCTAACAGAGTTCCTTCCATCCATAACAGGGTACCCTCAGCATCTTTCAGGGGGCTCATTTTTAGAACAATGTACCTCAACACAGTATGTGGGCCCTGGACAGTCAGATCTCAGTCTGAGATGATCTTGTCAGATTCTTCAATCAGAAGAACAGTAGCTATTAGGGCATGGAGGAAATGGGAGGGGGGTGGAAGCCTTAGAGGCCATTGGGTACTCTCAGGGATTAACATCCAAAGTAACCATATAAAGGCCACCAGCTCCAAGAAACTTGCAGAGTTCCCTTCCTATAACTAGTTTCTTCCAGCTCAATTCCAGGTCAATTCCAGGTCAGTTGGCTTTTAAGTCCAGAATTAGGGTGTTACCATTTAAAGGCCAAGAGAGGCCAGCTGACAGGTGCCAATCAAAGGCAGAAGAAGGCATTCTTCAGGTCCAGGCAGGTGTACTGACAGGCTGTGGGTGGCAAAAGACTGAGGCAATGCATACGGAGAACAATCACAGAAAGACTGGGCCTGGGAGATCTTGAACTGGCTTTACATTCAGGAGAGGTGTGCTATTTGATGTAGGCAGGGATTGCCTTGGGACAGAGCTCAGCCACCAAAGAGGAATGACTGATAGCAAACCCTAGGAGTGAGTCCTTTGTCCATACTTCTAGAAATGAGTCTCTCAAATTTCAGGTTGTGGGACCTGCAGGAAATTCATTTGACCCAGCAACCAGGGCCAGCATGTGAGGTAGACTACCTTGGGCCCACCAGAAACTCATCTGAGCCAGCAACCAGGCCTGACCTGTGAGGTAGACTGTCCTGGGCCCACTAGAAACTGATTCAACCCAGCAACAAAGCCTGGCATGCGAGTGGAACTTCATCCATCAGACAGGCCCAGTGTGGAAAACTGTCACAGAACTCCCTGTGAAGAGACTAGAGATAAGACCGATCTAGCTGATCCAAGAGCAGAACATCTTGCCAGAGTGGCACAGCAGGTTCACCTCCAAGGACTAAGGCAGGAAGAAGTAGAGCTCAGCAGCCAGACTCAAGCCATACTCACCTGGATGAGTTTGAACATGGTGGATCCAGATCTGGCGCTAAGCTCTACATTGAAGGTCAGAAGGTGAGCCTGTACAAAATGACAAAGAAAAGGAGCAAAATGCACTCTCAGGCTCTGAGTCCACTCAGAACAAATACAGGAGACAATATCATAGAAGAAATTAGAAATCATGCACCTGCAATCTCTGAAATAATAGCATCCTACATAAAGAAACAACTGTAGGAAAGTATAAAAGATATCAGATCAGAAATAATTTCTGAAGTAAAAAAGAAGAAATAATAACTATAATAAAAGAAGTATTAAGTGCTTCTAAAGAAGACACTAATTAAAAAAAATAGAGGAGAATAGAAAAATGATGGAATCCTTGAATGAGCAATATAGGAAAGTAATAGAATGTATGAAGCAGATTCAAAGTGTTGTACAGGAACTTACAACTTCAATCACAAGCTGGCAAAACTGTTTCAGTGAAAGTGAAAATAAACTTTCAGGCCTTAAAGACATCATTGCAGCTAGTGAAAAGGTAAGACAAGATCTCTTAAAAACAACTAGGATGCAAGAAAAAATAATTCAACATATGCAAGATGATGCAAAGATGAATAACATGAGACTAATAGGAATCAATGAGAAAGGGGTCTGTACAAATGATATAAAAAGAATATGGACAGAAGTAATAGCAAAGGACTTCCCAAATATGAGAAACAATCTGACATTCAGGCATATAGAACTCCAAATAACATCAACCCAATTAAAACCCCACCCAGACATAGAGTAATCAAGATCCCAAAAATTCAGGAAGAGTATACTAAAAGCTGCTAGAGAAAAGAAACAGATCACATTTAAAGGAAAACCCATTAGAATAACGGCAGATTTCTCTTTACAAACCATCGAGTCAAGAAGAGCATGGAGCATAGTACTTCAACTCTTGCAAGAAAACAATTTCCAGCCCAGACTGCAAAAACTCTCAAGTTCAATGGAGAAGTGAAATACTTCTAGGACAAAGAACAACTAAAGGATTTCATGATGACAAAGCCAACCCTGCACAGTTTACTAAAACATACTCGAGAGAGGGATCAAAATGACCACAACTCCATGAAGGAGAATGGAAAG
>PVJA010045399.1:0-15552 GCA_004027025.1 Myocastor coypus
TTTTTTTTTTTTTTTTTTTTTTTTTTTTTTTTTTTTTTTTTTTTTTTTTTTTTTTTTTTTTTTTTTTTTTTTTTTTTTTTTTTTTTTTTTTTTTTTTTTTTTTTTTTTTTTTTTTTTTTTTTTTTTGTCTTTAGAACAGGGTCTCACTATGCAGTTCAGGCTGGCCTTGAGCTTACTTTTGTAGCCCAAGATGGTCTCAAACTCACACCAATCCTCCTGCCTCAGCCTCCCAAGTGCTGGGATTATAGGTGTGCACCACCTTTAATCCTTCAAATTTATCTTCTTTAGTCCTTCAAATTTATTATTTCCCAAGGATTGTTGCCTGTCTTGCTTTCTACTTTACATGATCTCAATAAGTGAAATCAAAATGGTTTTAATTTCCAGTTACAGTGAACTCAAGACTCTAAAATAACCAGTATCTTCAAGCCAGACATGTACACTACTCTAGGTCCTTTCTGACATTGCCCCAAGACACTCCTTAGGTATCCCAACAATCTACATGCTACTTTCTGTTCTTTGTTTTAACTAAAGTTCCACTGTCTACCTAGCCTCTCATATCCACAATCCTGGGAATCATCTGATATTCTTTTCCACCCACCCCCCAGCTCCATATTTGACCTATCAACAAATCCTAGAGATTCTTTCTTATCCTCTGATAATGACATGTTATTTTCTATCCTCAAATCTAATGGCCTGACCACCTATTTAAGAGGTTCTAACCTGAAACTCATCGATTCTCTTGACATTATGCATGAACTTCAAGAGATCCATGAGTCACTTGACACTATATGCAAAGAATATTTGCTTATATTATTCTCACAAATGGAACAAGGACTCTCAAGACCAATGTACTTCATCAAATTGTTGATATAGCCTCCTAGTTATTCTTTCTTTTTCTATTTTCGCTCTTCTAGCCTGCCCTTCCTACTGTTGGTATAATGCCTTTTCCAAGATATAAATCCCATTGTGGCACTCCTATTTTTAAAAAAAACTGCAAAACTTTACTATCTTAACATAAAACTCGAACTATTTCTTGCTCCTCCCAACTGTTGCAGCTCTTCTTTATCAATTTTTCTTTTCATGTTATATCTCTCAACACCAGCCCAGGACAATTTTTTAAAGCTTAAGCTGCTCTTCATGTCCTGTTTGTTTCCTACTTCTTTGCCTTTGCTCATACTGATGTTTTGCCCAGGTATTCCCCTTCATGCAGCCTTTCCTGTTCTCTCTTTGCTTTCCAAACTTGTCAGATCTTCCAGCCCACGTAGAACTGACCTCTTCTTCCTCTGTGCCCAGAATATACATTATTTTGAGCTTTACCAGGATCCTTATATTCCTACATTATTTGATCAAGGTTAAACATCAATTCACACTCTAAGAGCAGAGACAGTGTCTTAGTTTGTTTTTGTCACCTTCAACAAATAATACAGGCCTTAGACTATAAGGCTGCAACATAAATGTTGAGTAAGTGACTTTAAATGGAATACCAATCTGGCTGTTTCTGTTGACATCAACATTTTCCCACATGCTAAAAAGGTAAGAAGTAGAAAGAGGGTTGGAGAGAGAAAGAGCATCCCAGATAAAACAGTGTGATTGGAAATATTTCCTAATTATAAACAAAATCTTATAACTATCAAGTCCTCATTACAAAAGCCAAGAATTATGTAATAACATGACATAAGAAGAGTGTTCAAATTTTTTCAACTTTTGATAGATGCTCAACTTTCTGTTAGCTTCAGAAAATTCTTGAGGTCACATTATTTTTCAAGATTAAATGCATGCAAAGGAATTTTGTTAAAACTGTGATCTTAGCCGGGCGTGGTGGCTCACACCTGTAATCCCAGCACTTGGGAGGCTGAGGCAGGAGGATTGTTGTGAGTTCCAGACCAGCCTGGGCTACAAAAGTGAGCTCAAAGCCAGCCTGAACTGTACAGTGAGACCCTGTCTCAAAAAAAGAAAAAAAAAAAAAAAAACCTGTGATCTTGCTAGTAATCTATCAAAATCTTAGAATGTTTACATCCATGTGCCCTAAATGTAAAAAAATTGGCAGGTTGATTCTTATTTTCTGTTCTCTAATTTTCACTTACTGAAATAAAATTTCAGTCAAAATTAAAAGCATTAATTTTATAAGATTAATCTTCATAACCTTTGAGTAACGTTAAAAGATGTACTAGCTAGAGATATATACTACAAAGAAATAGGGCATCCGTGTTTTCTAAAAAATAAGAAAAGTAGGAAAAGGGAGGCAGACGGAGATTATACAGTGTCACACAACCAGTGCTACACAGGAGGAATAAGTTCTAATATTCTATAACAAATTTTATCACATATTTCATAAAAACAAAAAGAGAGAAATTCAAATTTTTCCAGCACAAAAGAAATGATGATAACTGCGTAAGGAGACAGATATGCTAATTTCTACATTGTATACATGTATCTAACTATACTGCATACCAAAATAGGTACATTCCTAAGCATCAATTTGAAAAACTACATAAAGAAAAGGCATCAGTGTTTTGAATTTGCACACCAAGTAACTGAAAATTAGAGAACAGAAAATTAGAATCAAACTGCAAACGTTTTTACATTTAGGGTACATGAAAGTAAAGCATGCAATTCTAAGATTTTGATAGATTACTGGCAAGATCACAACTTTAACAAAATTCCTTTGCATTTAATCTTGAACAATAATGTGAACTCCTCGAGAATGTGTATTGTTGTGTTCCATGTCTGTGTGGTCAAATGTTGAAAGCAGGGAAGGGAAATAGAGAAAGATGAAAGAAACTATCTTGTATATGTACCTGAGAGAGGAAAGAGAATTTCTAAAAACTACACCAAGCTCTTGAATAGGAAGTTTCCTACTTGCTTCAGTGGAATAACAATCTAACATTAAAAAGGTATTATCATTGCATCATGCAAATATTGACTGACTTAGCTAATCAGGGCTGTATATCAACAGCCTCTTTTTCCCTGGAGTCTGCAGCGACAGCTTTGTGTACTCTGCAGTCTCTTGTGCCTGAGCCAACAACTGATAGAGTATTAGATCAAAGCCTTGGTACACAGATGCCAGGCAATTTGGTATTAAACCAGTGATAAGACTACAAAAGAAGTCTCAATGTACTTTCACCACAATTTGAACAGCAAATAGTTAATTGGGTTGATAACAGATGTCAACATTGCATATGATGTCATGGTTCTAGACAGTGTAACTTCTTTCTGCATGAAGTGGAAAACCAACTTATTTTATGTTTTAAAGGAAGCAAATTTGAATACCATTTCATTATTTATGCTTTTTTTTTCATCTGAAGCATTTGGTTAAACATAGTTTTAATGATTTCTTCAAGGATTTTTATAAAAGGGCAGAATATAATTTTTATCTGCTGAATTTAAATGAGGTGTTTAAAGGCAATGATCAGCCAGGAAGGTTTGCATTCAATGCAAATAATCAAGGCCTGAATTCATTAAGGATTATGGAGATGCTGCTATTTCCAGATTTTTTTCTTAGGTGTGTGATTTATAGAACATCTTGCCTATTCATTCCATAACACAAAAATTGATATCACAGAATATGAAACATTTTTGCCTTTCTGATATTTTTATCTATGTGAGAAACAAAATAGTCAACTATATAGTTACTTTAAGCTGAATTAACTATCAAAAAAGGATGAGGGCATTAATCTTTTAAACTTAAGTATTACATAAACAGGTCAAAAGTATGAAATGCTTTAAAGGTTACTATCAAGATGACGTATCCTCCCAGGTCTCTAGTACACTAACACACGATTCCCAATACCAAATGAGGTACCAAAGCCTTAGAGCTAAGTTTACAAGTCGCTTTAATTATATATAAATGGAAAAGAAGCCTCAAAATAAATCCACCATAGGAAACATGAAAATAATACCAGAGCAATCACAGAGCTGACAGTTGTTAAAGATCAAATAAGTGAAGTGTAACCAACTTTAAGTGGAACAACCACATAGTAAATCTCTGGAATACTACTTCCCTTTTCCAGATTTCATATTAAAATCAATGTATATTAAGAGTGCCATCTACTGCTTAACAGAAACACTACAGTGTCCCAAACTGGCCCAATGAATTCAAGGTGCTTATTTCTATTTTTGTTGGGGGTGTTATCATTACAATTGGTCCATGATGCTACTCTTAGAGCACTATGACATGGGCTAAACATAGAGAATCAGGAGTGTCTCTTCATTTTATGAAAAGGTTAAGTGTGCTTCCAAATAGTGATTAACCAGAGTAACAATGTCGTGAAAAAGTATCAGAGTCAGGAGAACTGGGTTCATGATCGTGTTCTTGGTTTGCTATTGCTTGCCCACATATTCTGGTTAGACTTCGCCATCCTTCTTGGCTTAATGCTAGCAAGACAGTCTTTTTACACTTCTTTATTGTAGGGAAAAGAACCTATAACATTTTTACATGAGCTCTACAATGAAAATCTTTCAGTTTATCTTCAACATGCTCTCCAGGTAGGTCTCAAACTTCCTGAGATTTATGTAGCTATGAACAGAGATAGTTATTTGGGCTACCTAACATGCAAATAAAATTATTGCCTTGGAATCTAAACTATACGGACAGTTTACTTAATCCAAAAAAGGTCAGTCAGTATTTCCACTTGCTTAAAGCCTTGGAATAGAGCTCAAATCCAATGAGAATGGAAAACATCCCTCACATAACATTGGCATGTTAATTTTTTTAGATGGCATCTTTCTACATTGTCCACAGTTTGTACAACTCCTAAGCTCTAGTGATCCTCCTACCTCACTCAGCCTCTTAAGTAGCTGGGGAAACAGGCAAGTGTCATCACATTCAGATTTGTTTACAATTTTTTTAACACCTGAAGTTATGTACCTCCTTGTGTGATGTGCTCAGAACACAATATCCCTGGAGGTAATATTTCTTTGAAAAATTGAAACACTCAATCTAATCACATGGAACCACTAGGCAAACCCAAATTAATAGACTTTCTACAACAAATTTGCCTGAAATTTTCTAAAATGTCAAAGTTGTGCAAGATAAAGAACTGAGGACTGTTTTAAATTTGAGAAGACCAAAGACACATGACAATTAAATGTTATGTGATCTGGATTAAGTCCTGAAGCAGAGGGTAATTTGACATTAAAAGAAAATTCCTGGGTCCAACCAGATAGCTCAGTGGACTAAAACACTGATTTGGGAGAGCGCAGCAGCCGTAATCCCCATTGTGCCATGCCAGCCTCACCTCTGAAGCATGCTGAAATACAGATTGAAACTGGGCATGCTGGCGCCAGCCTGTAATCCCAGCACTTGGAAAGCTGAAAATAGGAGAATCACTACCAGTCTGATCTATGTAGTGAGACCCAGTACACCTTGTAGACCCTGCCCTAAATTCATAAAAATAAAATAAAATATTCCTAGGACTACTAGGAAAATACGTGTTTTGTATTAGATAACAGAATCAAGTCAGCATTAATGTTAATGTTCTTGAATTCGATTAACATAGTTATGTAAGAAACAGCATTGTACTTTGGAAATACATTCTGAAACATATGGTAATAAAAGGTACAGTGTCTATTCCTCTCAAATAAAACATGTTTCAAGAAGAGGGTGGGACAATGGTAAAGTAAATGAGACAAATAGTTGTAATTGTTGACTTGGGGTGAAAGATAATTAGGAAAAATTTTATTTTGTTCTTGAAGTTTCCCAATAAGTTTGAAATGTTAAAGTAAACAATAGTAGCTACATTGTTTTTAACTTTAAAACATAAGATTTAAAGGTGTAAGAGGATTAAAGAACAGCATTTAGTCCAAATTTGTTACTTTGTGAGGCAACTTTAGCCAGGAGTACTTAGAAGTTCTGAAGGCTGCAAATTCTCCTGGGTTTCCACCCAGTAACTTTCCCAGCAAACCACACCAACCATGAGAGTATTATACATCACATGTGTTAAGATGCCACTTATCAGCTCAGACCCTACTGCTCAGATGTCCCCAGTCCTCATAATAAAGCCAATTCAGCCTCTAACTAACACTGCTTGCAGCTTGCTCAGCCTGAGGAGCCCATAATGAAAACCACCTCCTCTTTCCCTCTCATGAACTTTGTGACTGCAGGAGTTGCAGTGCACACATAACCCCAACCGTGGCCTTTGATCTGATGTTAAACCTGAAATTACATGTAAAAGGGGTCAATTCTTGGGTTAACAAAACAATTACAGGTGTTTTGTATAGATCCATACATTTTGTTGGTATGTCTTTTGTTACATGATAAAAGACGATGGAGTTGAAAGTAAAATGCTGGGGCTCTTGGAATCCAACATTAGCACTTCTCTCCAGACTATAGGTTTCCTTATACTGTACAATCAACACTCACTAGGAGATAAGATGAATGGGCCTACTTTCAACATCAAAGTGCCAGCAGTTTTAGAGAAAGAAAAAAAAAAAAGAGATAAACAGTAGAAATGTATCAAGAAGAAAACTAGTTCCTTCAATCCACATACTTCACTTCTCTTATTAAAAAAAAAAAAAGCCTCACTGCTTAAATGGCAAATTCTAAATATAATGATAAAATACTTTTTAACACATACACCAGTCATTCTTTTCATCTGTGCCATTACGTTCTATTGTGTCACCTGTTCCACCTAGTAAGGTCTCACTTGACATTTTTCACATTAGATTAGCATTTAAAGGCAATAACTGAATGTTAAAGGAAACGTCTCCCTAATGCTCAGCTGTCTGATTAACCTGGGGAAATTCTGTCAATCATCCAATATTGCATCTGTGTTTACTTCATCAGCACCAACATTTGAGTCACCTAAACCACACAATTTGGATGATAATGCCCCTTTTCATGTGATTATTTTTCCTCTTTCTAGACTAGTAAAAACTTTATCAATGCACAAAGTGAAGATTTTGAAAGTATTAGACTGGATCAGGCCACATTTCAGCTTTCCCACGTTTTACCGTACAACCAAGAAGCTTGCAATATATGCAGGCATGGATGCTTTTGTCCCTAAAAATCTTCACATGCCAACTTTGTTTCAGAGTCATTAAAGACATTTAGCTATGAATGAATTGGAAAATTGAGTAATAACAGAGTTAGCAGTGCTACTTATGGGTCAAGTTATAGCTTTTGGATTTTCTACTGGAAGCAGAATAAGAGCAAGAATGGCTGATTCCACACTGTCACAGAGTGCAGGGTGTCAAACCACCTAGTGTTGAGTCCTACCCTATTGTTTATTCTATGATGCATCTTCCTCATTTGGAAAATGGGGCAATATAGTGATTTTCATCATGAGTCTAAGGTCTCATGATGAGTATAAGCTGGCGGATGTATGTAAGTAAAGTATACTAACAATTTAAAATATTCTTTTGATACGTTTTTACAAGGCCCTTTTGTACATAGACACTTTCTACATCAGTTGCTCTATTCTGTTAACAAGCACCTTCTGGGGCTCTACTATACTTCAGATGAAATGGGAAGGTCAAAAGTTATGTTCCTGTGCAGTGAATTTCAGCATTTTACCTGGGCACTTAGAACCAGAATGTTATCAAGTTATACATATTCTACTTACTTTGTTTATTTGTTGTTGATATCATTGGCATTCTTAGTTTAAAAATGCTTGTATTTTGGTAAGAATACAACATCTACCCTCTTAATTTTTAAAATGTGCTATATTTGATAGCCACAATATTTCACAGCAGAGTTCTATAACGTATTCATACGGTATGACTACAACTTTATACTTGCTGACTAGAAACTCTCCATGTCTTCCTCCTCCCTACCCCTGACAATCATCACTACACGCTGCTTCTCAGCTCAGCTGTCTTAGCCATCCTGCAGAAGTAAACATATGCTGAATCTGTCTCCTGTGGCTGGCTTAGTTTATTTAACACACTGTCCTCCAGATTTATCCATGTTATCAAATATTGCAGGGTCTTCTTCTTTTCAAAGGCTGGATAATGGTTCATGATATTATTATTCTACATTTTCTTTATCCATTCACCCACCTACAGAAAATTATCTTGATGAAGAGTACTGCAACAAGCCTGATCTTATCTCTTCATGATCCTGATTTCATGTCTTTGGGATAAATGTCCAGAAGCAGGGGGGTTGCTGTATTGTGTAATGGCAGCTTTTTTCTTTCTCACAATTGTTGTGGCTGCTGGGGATCATTTGCTGTTCCATATGCATTTTAGAATTGATTTTTATATATCTGTAGAAACTATCTCTAGGATATTGGTCAGAATTTCTTTTGGTCTGGAGATGACTTTGGGTCATATGGCTATTTCACTAATATTAAAAACTATTTATTTCCCTCTGTTTCTATCTCCTTTGGTTGCTTCATAACATTCTGTAGTTTCCAGTGTGTAAGTCTTTCACTTCAATTCTTTATTCATGTTTTTTCATTTTAATTCTACTATAAGTGGAATTCTTTTCCTAACTTTCCTTTCAGATAGTTTGTTCCTATTGTATAGAAATCCAACTGATTCATCTACATTGATATTGTATACTATTACTTCAATGCATTCAATTCTTTTCTTTTAGTAGTTTTGTGGGATACTTTGAGTTTTCTGTATGTTAGGTCATACCATCTCTAACAAGTAAAATTTTACTTCTTCTTCTCTGTTCTGGATGCTTTTTTAATTTCATTTTCTCCCCTAATTGCTATAACCAGGACTTCTAGCATTATGTTAACTATAAGTAGCAAGGTTGTGTAACTTTGCCTTTCTTATTCCTAACTGTAAAGGAAAAGCTTTTACTTTTCCACTACTAAGGATGATGTTGGTTTTGATCTTTTCATTATGTGATTTTTATTATCAGATTGAATTAATATTTCTCTGCTACTAGTTTGTTACAAATTTGAAATGCAAAACAACATGGAAATTTATTAAATATTTGCCTATATCTATTGAGATGATGAAATGATTTTTATCTTGTATTTCATTAAACTGGTGTATTGCACTGGTTGGGTGTCATACATGGGACCACATTTGTGTCCCCACAGTGAATATCTTTTGGTCTGGTTGTATCTATTTATCATGCTACTGAATTTATTGTGCTGTGTACTTTGTTGAGGACTTTGCAACTATATTCATTATTTTGCTCATTTATAATTTAAATTTATTGCTATACAAATAATTCATGATGACAAGAAAATCTAAATGTAAGTAAACTGATTTTCCCAAGGAATTGGCATAGTACACCTAAGCCTGTGGTTGGTAGCATTTGCATAGTTGGTTAATTAAAAAACTATCAGTTATAGTTTCTAAAGTGGTGCCTCAATAGTTTTATGTTCGCTGCCAAAAATGACGTTCTTTCTCTGATAAGTTTTATGTGGCCCACAAAGGTACCCTAAGAAATGGACAGGAGGAAGTCTCAGTGGAAATGTAAATTTCAGGGTGTGATATGTGGTACAGACTCAGAAGTCTACTGTCTGGTTTCCAGAGAGCAACTTTTGTGTATCTCACTAATAGATTTCTTTCATTCTTTGAATAAATACTTCCTAAGTGCTTCCCATATACTAGGAAGTGGTCTTGTGTGTGTGGAGGCCTTAAATCTCATGGGCAAGCCCTGCCTACTCCCATATTTGTAAATGCTACTGCTGTTCTGTGTGAATAATTTGTGGGTGTTGCATAGGAGGGGGAAATGTTTTCTTACAAAGGAATTTGCAGGGCTGAAATAAAATGGCACTGAAGCCTATTGTGATGCTACGTGCTTTGTTGAGGTTCCCACCTCTTTGCCTGAATCATTAAAGGAGGACAACAACCCATGGCATTCAGAAAGTTGCACCTGCAGCTTCAGAAGCTGTAGTGGAATTGTACTGATGGTACTCAGGGACAGAAATGAAGAGAACTGCCATGGGGATATGAAATTATGTCTATTCTTTCCAAGTAAAACTGTATTCTTTGTTGGATTCCCCTCGTTCATTCAAAAATAAAATTAATGAGACTTTGTGTTATAAAAAATAATAGTCTACCTGTCCCCTCTGCTTTTTTTTGAGATACGGTCTAACTTGGTAGTTCAGCTAGCCTTGAACTTACTTTGTAGTCCAAACTGATCTCAAACTCACAGTGATCCTCCTGTCTCAACCTTCAAGCAACTGGGATTAAAGGAGTGTGCCACCACTCCTGGTCCTTGCCCCAGGTTCTGACTCTGATGGTGGCACCAAGAGTTTGTAGAGTAACACCTAATGGTAACCTCAAAGCTCAATAACGGGGAGCAGGTATCCTAAGTTCTTACTAACAGCAAGTTCAACTTGTTTCCAGAGAACAGTTTGTTCAGTCTATAAGAAATAAATATTATCAGGCTTTGGCTGCTTGTGATTTTCCTCAGATAAAATCATTTGTCTGAGATTAGAGTACATTGTGTTTGTTCCTTCAAATATGGTGGTTTCATCGATTTACCAAAAACATTAAGTATTTTTCCTATTGACTTTTTTTCACTTATATTTTTAGCTGTCACTGAAAATCACTAGTGTTGGCCAAAAGACTAAAGATAAAGATGCCTTGCCATAGAAAATAGAAACCAAAGAACAGATAACTTAGAGTTCATGAATTTCAGATAACACATCAGAGAAGCCCCATCCCACTCCTACCTCAGTTTCAGGACCCATTTGACAAATTCATCTTGAAATTAATAGACAAATTCCATAAGGTCTTGCTGTATGAATTCTCATTAAAAATAAGAAAAGCTGCACTCTGTATTTAGCTACCAGATAATTCTTCCAGGTGGCATCCATAGTCCAGATCACTTGGTGCTGTGTGTGAAGCCTACAATTTTTTTTTACCCATTCTAAACTCCTAAACCAATCTTTTTCAGAAATCAATTTCATGCTTTTCTTTGTAAAAATTGGCCATCAGTGCTTATGCTCATCACTGCATGTGTCACACATTTATTTCTTGACAGCTGGAAGCTTTGGCTGCATTTATTCCCCTTGTTTCATTATTTTTCTCTAGGGCATATGCTTCTTCTCCATCCCATCTTAGTTTGTTCAATTATTATGACTCAAAGGTGTTTAGTGGGCTTTTCATTTGTGCATAGTCAGCACAATCTCATTTTATGAGATACATGTAAGAGAAAATAACATTTTATCAGATAAACCAAAGCCATGATGGAATTGTGAAGAGACACATTGAAAAAGTATCTCTTCATCTTAACAAAATGAGATTTTTCTAAAAGCTATGTGCGAAACATTAAAGAAGTTGATAATTTAGTCAAATGGGAGGATAGAGTTGAGACTCTTCACCCATGACCTCTGGAACTTTCTATATATCTGTAACTGGAAGGACTAGAACTCCAGTCTGGTTATTCACTGGACACTGCCAGCCTGGAGAGTGTAACTGACTTGTGTATGCAAATCACTGTCTTCTGAATTATTCAATAGTCAATGCCTAATCACTCCATTGGGGCCTAACTCGGAGACCCTTTTCTGTCAAATTTCTTTTGATTGCCCCAGACAGCAAGAATTCTTCTTCCACTGTGTTCATTTATGCTGGCCAGCACCTGTTTGTAAAGAGCTCACCTGTTTAGAAGAGACCAGTGAGAAACCAATGTGGAAGAATTTGCATAAAATAAAAATGATTACTGTAAAGCAAAATAGTCTGAAAATAGGCCATTATTCTTTGGTCCTAGAAATTAAATCTCCAATGTGGAGAACAGAGAATTATAATAATAGATATGTTTATGAGTCTTAAATTTCTTAATATAAAATAATAATACTTTAGGCTGGCCAAAGAGCTCAGTGGATTAAAGTGCTTGCAAGCAGGGTTCAATCCCCAGGTCTACTGTGCCAGCCGCACCCCTGGGGTGTGCTGAGACAGCGATTAAGACTGGGCATGGTGGCGTGCACCTGTAATCCCAGCTCTTGGGAGGCTGTAAACAGGCAGATCACTGTGAGTCTGGTCTAGTAGTGAGACCCTGAACACCCTGTAGAGCCTTCCCTAAAATATAAAAAAGAAGAAAACGAAGAAGAAGAAGAAGAAGAAGAAGAAGAAGAAGAAGAAGAAGAAGAAGAAGAAGAAGAAGAAGAACGAGGAGGAGGAGGAGGAAGAGAAGGAGGAGGAGAAGAAGAAGAGAAGAGAAAAGAAAAGAGAAGAAAAAAATCATAGTTATGTCTAATATACTTGGCAAGTTAGCAACATGCAGTTTCTTTTCCACTCTTCTATCCTGTCAAAAATACCTCTTTCAAACATCCTTATTTTCTCCCATATTTTTTTCTTATTTCATCTCTAGAAGAAGACACAGAAGAAAGTACCATTATGTATTCCTCCTTTGCTACTTTCAGAGAGTACAGAGTTATTTGGAAACATCCTTATGGATACAGACAGATGGCACAGACCTTCCCCATTCACCTTCACTTATTTCTCCACTAGGAACTCCATAGAGCAGAGGCATGCTTTATCAACCATGAAAGGATGAAAGAGTGTGCAAAGACTGGCAATAGAAACTGACATTTCCTGCCTGAAGAATGGAAGCTCAAAGAACAATTCAACAATACACTTCATTATTTAAAAAGAACATTTTGGGGCTAGCAAGATAGCTCAGCAGTCTGAGTGCTTGCCAGACAAGTTTAAGGACTTGACTTCAATCTCAGTACTGCACACCGTGCCAGCCCCAGAACTCTGGACCAACTATGCTGGCCACTGAAATCCAGAGTGGGGGTGTGCACTTGTAATACCAGAACTGGGCAAGCTGAGACAGAAGGATCACTACAAGTCTGAGCTGTGTAATAAGAACCTCTACCAAATAAATAAATAGTACATTTTGGCCATTGTTATCTATTAATATATGGATAGGCCAGAAAGAAATAAGCTATAACAGAGCAATTAGGAGTAATTTATGTAAAGAAATAATTTCCATACCTGGACTACAAACAAATTTCACTAAAAAATAGAACATTCTTTACATTGGATGCTCAACAGGGTGGGTTTTCATCTGCTGGAAATTATTTGAAGAGAGTACAGTGATGTACTAGACAAATCTTGAGAGAAATTTAAGATTCTCTGATGACAAGCAATAAAACTTTAATATCTGCTTTAGAAAATCATGATCACAATACTTTAACATCGAGTTTAGGAACAGACATAGTATACTAAACTTTATTATCATCCTCTCAGGTGCTCTATAGCAAGGAGGGTTTTTTTTTTTTTTTTGACATGCAAAAACTTCTCAGCAAGAGGAGGTCCCAGTTGTGATTCTTTCCAGTGTTAAATGTGCATTTTGATTTTTGTCCATGAACTCTTTGCCACCCCAATGTCTTTGAGATTTTCTCCTACTTTCTCTTCCAGGAGATTTAGTGTTTCTGTTTTAATATTTAGATCTTTAATCCATTTTGACTTTAGTGCATCGTGATAGACCTGGTCAAGTTTTAGTTTTTAGCATGTGGAGAACTATGGGTCTAACTAGGGCTGTCGAATAATTTTATTTTTGTCAACCTTAACACAAATACCTTCTATTATCTGTTACCTACTATCTTTATTTTTATATTCTTTATAAAAATAGCAGAGGAGAGCACTTTTGAGTATGTTGATGGCAAATTCTTTTTTGAGCAACAAACAAAATATCTACTTTAATATAGCAGTATAATGAATTATAGCATGGTATTAGGGGCACTTAATACAAAATACAATGAACGGACTGGTAAAGAAAGGAAATGAAGGCTGCTATGACACTAGTATATAATAAATTCCAGTTAATGGCTTTTGAATAGGCCTACTCAACAACTGGACTCGACCATTATGAGCTATCAAATAATTTATCTTGTAAAAACTCTGCCATTATTTTCATTTCCTCTGGTTACGTAAGTAATAAAGTCTGTTGGATAACTTTTAGACAATAGAAGAAAAATAAAAAGTTCTTCATACCAGTACTATCAAGATGCAACTATTGCCACATTTTTAAGGTAATTTTCTCTCGTTTGGGGGACCACATTTTTGTTAATCTTTCTCCTCTCATTCCTCATTCCTCTCTTTTATTCATGATATGAGTCCATGTCATTACAGTTTTTTTCTAAGATGTTATTTTTATTGTTTGTACATCATTCTGGGAAAGTGATGTACCACAAGATAGTTAACCTATCATTAGAAGTTCACCAGGGATTTCCAATTAATTCATTTAAAAAAAATAATTCATTTATTTATATATTGATTTATTTTTTAATATTTATTTATTTGGTACAGGGTCTCATTCTGAGGCTCAGACTTGTAGTGATCCTTCTGTCTCAGTCCCCCCAGCATTGGGATTACAGGTAGGTACCACCACACCTGATTTCAGTGGCTGTCTTGGTGCTGGGTCAGCATTGCATGTGATACTGGAAATCAAACCTGGGTCCTTGCACTTGCCAGGATGGTGCTTAGACCACCGAGCTATCTCAGTAGTTTTTCCAGTCAGTTCTTTCCCAGTCATGAAACAGAAGTTTGTCTACATATTTTTGGCATTTAAAATGGTAAGTAAAAGTTTATCAACATCTACACCTTGTGCTCTGTATAACTACTATGAGGACAACAACACGCATTCTATCAATTATTGGAAATGTACTACTAACATGTTTTGAAACTGTCACATTGTTGTTTCTTATTAAAAGTAATTTAAAAAAGAAATTGCTCCAATAAAAATCTGTCAGAGGTAGAAAAAAAAAAGTTTATCAAAATGTAGGTTTGAAAGAATGGAGTCTAGACTGGGTTCCAAGAATGAATCTCAGAACATTACCATAGAAATGCTGTACATGGTAAGTCTGAAGACCTCAGCAGAACACCCAGCCTTTACTGGGACCCAAGAAGCAGGCCCATTGCCAGCCAAGGACTTTCTTACTCTCCCACAAGTGAATGGCAGACACTGGAATGCTTCTTCTGGAAACCCCAGCATTTCCACCACCACGTTTATCAGCCAAAGGTCACTAGGAGGGCATCTCCTGCTTCACTTCTAAATATCATGTGAGGACATCTTGACATTCAAGAGGAGGTAATGTAAGCCACAAAAGTAACAACTACAAGATTTACACAAAAGAAGGATGTAGGAATTACTGAATAGAACTCAGACAACCAGAGGGACTTGCCATGAAGTTGTATGTGCCTCCCAAGCTATCATTTTTATTTAAATTGTGTGTATCACAAGCATGGCTGGTAGACAGATAAGCCATGGTTTGTACCTCCTTTGGTTTCTAGTAAGAAAATGGTTTTATATGTCTATATCCATTCCTTTGCTTTTTGCCTCACCAATCACTGTCATGAAGAATAAGAGTAGAAATTTAAAAGATTTTAAAACATGTCCTGGAGAACTCTCATGTCCAGCCCTAGGTAGGTTCCATAACTCCAACTATATGCACCTCAAAGAGCTCACACTGCTTTCCTTCAAAATGACCATAAATATCATTCTAGCTAAAGCAGGTTTACTCTTCTGTGAGAGCAACTAAGGCTGCCTGAAGAAAAAGAAGTTGGTAATGACAATCACTTTAGGCTCTCCTACAAGTACACTGTACCTGAATGTTATGATCTGTGCACTTGAGAAACCCTGTCTCCTCTCGCCTTCTCTGCTCTCCTCTCCTCTCCCCTCCCCTCCCCTCC
>PVJA010045400.1:0-15668 GCA_004027025.1 Myocastor coypus
CTGAGGAGTCAATTTTTAAAATCACAAATCACTTTGTTTATATAAATAAAAATTTTAAATATTATCAACCTAGCTAGCAATTATATTTCCATCTATCTATATCTTTAGTGTTGGTTTGATTTCTCTGGAGAACCTAGACTAAAAGAAGCAAAGGAGTGGTTATAGGAAAATCACAGTACTTAATTTACAGTCACAGTTTATGTGCAGAGCCATGGATGAATCAGGGAGACTCAAAGCTCTAATCCAAAACTTGATGATGGATTTGACCTCAGTATAAGTAGAGGAGTAAGAGTTGACATGAGAAATCTTCATTTCAAAAATCAAATAGATGGTAGTAAATATTGTAAGGTCTTATGAGGAAAATTACCAGAATAGCACAGCTCAGGGTTTTTGAAATACCCAGTATACGAGAATATAAGGTAGATCTGGTCTAGAGATATAAATTTGTTTTCTTTACAGGTGTCATCTGAGCCCATAGGCTTTACTGTGATTTTTTATCAAGATAAAATAAAGTTCAGAGAAAAGAACAGTAAGGATGAGCTTTAAAAATGTTTCACTTTTAATAATGTAATATATTATGGCTGGAATCTAATATATCTCCTAAAAGCCTCACGTGTTCAAAAGTGTGACTTTTGGAAAGTGCTTGAATTATTTGGGCTCTGGGCTCAGTGAAGGATTACTCCCTTGAGGAATTTCTAGGCCAATGTGCTGTAGGAGGTATGGCCTGGTCAGAAAAGGCAGGCCGTTGGAGTGTGAGCTAGAAGGGTTGATATTCAGTCCTCGATCCATCCTTCTCTCTTTATCCCATTGACCACTGTGAGTTGAATATTTTCCCTCTACCATGCTGCTCTACCTTAGAGTTAGAGCCTGTTGACCATGCACTGAAACCATGAAGCAAAGTAAACTTCTATTTTGAATTGCAGGTAGGAGATACTCATCCTAACATGAGGAAAGTGCACAAAACAGAAGATGATCTGTGAAAAGAGCATGAAAATGAGTCTCTAGTAACATGAGAAAGGTAAGCAAGATGTGGTACCAAGAGAAGGATGTTTTGGATGAAGACAGACTGTTGGTAGAACAAAACATGGTGGGAAGTTAGCAGAAGCAGGATATATTTTAACATTAAGGTTATGGTTACATTTCTACTGAAGTTAACAAGAGCTGGTTCTATTTTACTTTTCCTGAAGGGAGATGCCAGCTTTTTGAAGATTTCTGAGTCAGATGGTGAAAAATGTTAGAAGTTCATAAAGAGTGTGAAGTTCACATGACAAAGGCGATATAGGCTATGAAAATGTTGCTAACATTTAAGATAGAAAAAAAAATGAATATATTTAAACATGAAAAGAAAAAGTATATTTGAGGGGAAGGATGCAACTTAGAATACCAATTTTCTTGGAATGCTTTTAGGAAATCATTTAGAATCAAAGACAGATCGTGAGATGCTATTAAAAGCATGAAAGGACATGGGCTCCTGTATTAGCTTTTCTGTCACAGAACATCTGAGATAAATCAATCCTCAGGAAAGAAAAGTTTACTTTACTTTGAGGTTTCAGTGCATAGTTGTTTGGCTCTGTTTTTGGCAGGTTGTGGTGAGGAAGGACATCATAGTGGGAACTTATGGTACAGAAAGTTACTTACTTGTACTCAGTAAGTGAAGAGGGAGGAAGGAGGAGGTGATGGTGTTCCGGTGTCTCCTTGAAGGTCAAGTCCTGATATGTAACCTAGTTTCCTTCCACTGGGTCCCTGGGTAAGTAGGACCACCCATCAGTGGCATACAGCCTTTTATGAATGTGCACTGGGCGACACACAGCCCAAGCATGGCAATCATTTTATTTATTGGGTATATTATACTTCTGGTCAACTTTTGAAAAATTATAATCTATTGTTATTTTCTTTCTGTATTATTGATCAATGTACATTAATTCTTTGTAATTTTGTATGATTGATTTTATTTTTTTGGAAATATACTTTTCAAAGTTCTTAACATTAAGAGAAATTATCATACCATGTCTTATAAATAGATTGTAAGTCAAAGATATAGTATAAATCATAAAACAAAATAAACAACATTCAGAAAATTAATTAATTAAAAATTAAATTAAATATTTCAAAACAATAATCCAAAATTAAAATTAAATCATGAGTCTAAGAGGCCAGAATGTTGTGTATCATATGTACGAATCTGTGATCAATTCAGAGAACTCACATAGTTTTTGAATAGGTTAATATATGCAAAAATATTGAGCTGGGTGTGGTGGCTCATGCCTGTAATCCGAGCACTTGGGAGGCTGAGACAGGAGGATCGATGTGAGTTCAAGACCATCCTGGGCTACCAAAGTGAGCTCAAGGCCAGCCTGAACTGTGCATCGAGACCCTGTCTCAAAAAGACAAAAAAAAAAAAAAAAAAAAAATATATATATATATATATATATATAATATATTACATATATATTATATATATTATATATATTATATATATATATTGATTAAGAAAGAGTTTTCATTGTAGTAAAGAATTACTGAGATTAAAATATAACATAACGATTGGAACAGCAAGTATATGACCAGCATTTCTAACAGTTTGGGGATAGCATATTGCACTAAATTCTAATATGTCATGGACATGGGCAGTGTCCATGATGCTTACTAGTGGCCAGGGGTCACTTGTGAGACTGAGCTACTGCTATTTCCTTGATATCCACCCTGTAGACCTGGACAGAATCAAGACCCATAGAGTACAGGAAGTCCATTTGTAGAATATGCTGATAGAAATATCTTGGTACTGTATACAAAAGAATAATTGAAAGACTGCTGTTATTTACCTCTTTTTCGCTTGTGCTTAATGTTTTCCCTATTTGGTGTTTTTTTTCCATTCTCATTCATGGATTTGTGGTCATTTTGATCCCTATCTAGAATATATTTTCATAGTCTATATAAGGTTGGCTTTATCGTCATGAAATTCTTCCGTTGTTCTTTGTCTTGGAAGTATGCCACTTCCCCATTATACTTGAAAGAGAGCTTTGCAGAGTATATCATCCCAAGTTGGAATTTGTTTTCTTGAAAGATTTGTACTTTGCTAAATGCTTTTCTTGATTTGGTGGTTTGTAAAGAGAAATATGATGTTATTCTGATGGATTTTCATTTAAATGTGATCTGTTTCTTTTCTCTAGCAGCTTTTAGTATACTGTTCCTGTGCTGAATTTCTGGGATCTTGGTTATTACCTGTCTAGATGTTGTTTTACTTGGGTTGATGTTATTTGGAGTTCTATGTGTTTTGTATACCTAAATGTCAAATTGTTTCCCCATGTTCTGAAAGATTTTTGCTATTACTTCTGTCCATATTCTTTTTATATCATTTGTATTGGCTTCTTTCTCATTGATATCTATTAGACTTACGTTGTTCATCTTTGCATCATCTCACAGATGTTGAATTTTTTTGCTGCATCGTAGTTAGCTTTAAGAAATCTTTTACCTTTTCACTAGCTGCAACAGTGTCTTCAAGATCTGAAAGTCTATTTTCACTTTCATAGAAATGGTTTTGCCAGCTTGTGATTGAAGTTTTAATTTCCTGTATAGCACTTTGAATCTGTTTCCTGCATCTATTTCTTTCCTATATTGTTCATTCAAGGATTCAATCATTTTTCTATTCTCCTCTATTTTTTGTTAATATCTTCTTTGGGAGCATTTATTAATTCTTTCATTATAGTTATCATTTCTTTTTTTACTTCACAAATCATTTCTGATCTGATTTCCTCTATCAGACCTTACTGCAGTTGTTTCTTTACTTCAGACACTATTATTTCAGAGATTTCAGGAGTGTGATTTCCAATTTCTTCTATGCTGTTGTCTCCTGCATTAGTGGGCTGAGCCTGAGAATGCATTTTGTTCTTTCACTTTGTCATTTTGTATACCACTGTCTTCTGACTTTTGCTAGAGGTCTTAACACCTCATCCAAATCTATCAAATTCAAACTCATCCAGGTAGGTGTGACTTGGGTCTGGCTGCTGTGCTTGTTCTTCTGGCTGCAGCCTTTGGAGGTGAACCTGCTGTGCCACTCTGGCAAGATGTTCTGCTCCTGGTTCAGCTAGATGGGTCTTGCCTCTAGCCTCTGCAGGAATTTCTGCTGCAGGTTTCCTGTCTGATGGATGGATTTCACTCACAGACCAGACCTAGTCTGTGGAAGTCTCACTCACACACTGGGCCTGGGCTCTGGCTTGAATGGGGATCAGGTGGGCCCTGGACAGTCTTGCTCACATGCTGGGCCTGCTGTACAATTGATTTTAAAGAGAATATCTTCTAATTAACTAGGTAGGTGCAATGTTCTATATATATGCCAGCTCTGTTCCTTTTATGATCAAAGTTATTTTATTAATTCAGTCATACGTCTTTTTGAAACTAAAATAGCAGTTTATAGTCTGAGCAGCTTTCTTTTGCTGTGATTTCTAGAATCTGCTTTCCTCATTATAATGGTTTGTCATTTTTGCTTGGGTTACCTTCCCTTTAAGTAGAACTAAGTACAGTATTTTACAGGAATTCTCCAGAGAACAGTTTTTCTGGAAGTTTTCTTTAATATACAATGACAATTCTGTGGGCTCAGCCAGAGCTTTGAAAGCTAAAGATGTAGAGCTCTAGTTCAGTAGTTTCAAAAGCAAAGCATCCATATACTGTCATGATTTCCTGGTACCTAAGCAGCAGGAGGGATGGAAAGAGAAGAAAAGCTCTAGATGGGTACATCCGGCGGGGAGAAGGAACCTATAAACCTGAACCAAAATGCTGGTTGATGATTTCAAAATGAAGCAGCAGCAGAGAATCTGTGTATCATTGATACCAACTACTTTATTTGTACATTCGGATACTCTTACACTGAACACTAAGCCTAGTGATCTTCAGGGTAATTCCAGAAAATCCTTTAGTCTTTTACACAGAAGCCAATACAATATTTCCAGAAAAATCAATTATAGAAAAGGAAGTCTATTTCTATCTGTAAGAGCCTCTCAAAATTTGAAACCAATTCTTTTATGAAAGCAATAGCCAGGATTCCCATGGAATCTTCTGTGTTAGTCAGATTTCCTGGAGCTGAAACACCTTGTAGTTCCTGTTTCCAGGAGATTCAATCCATGATCAGCTGGTGCTAAGGCAGAAGCCTAGTGATAGCATGGTGTGATCAAGCAGAGTTGCTTATTTCACGGTGGCTTAAAAGGAGATCAGGGAACATGTTTAGAAAGCAAATGGGCCAGGGGCCTTCGGTGCGTAGTTTCTAAGATCATGTTTCCATGACTAACCCAGGTATACCTAAAAGCATGCATTGTTAATTTGTAGCACCTTCTTAATCCAGTCAATTGACACAGGAGGACTGACAGTCATACCTTCCATGTCTACTTGCCTCTCTGAGGCTTCCTTTTCCATACTCCTTATTCTTTAAAATATTGCCAGATCTTTATTGTATCTAGTCAAGAAGGACAATGAAAAGAGATGCATTTTCATGATTACTATCACTGTGGAATGTCACAGTATATATGGAAAATGATTAAATATTCAAAGACACAGTACACTTGACTTTTAATTATTTTTTTTAGGAGGAGCCATTACTTTCCACAATCTTCTATTTAGGGAAAGAACCATTATTGAAACATCTAGGGAAAGAAGCAACTTTTTATTTATTTATTTATTTATATTTATTTTTGCAATACCAGGAATGGAACTCTGAACCTTGTACTTGCCAGGAAGGCGCTTATGCTGCTGAGCTATATCCCCTGGCCAGTGTATTTAAACAAGTCTCAAATAAGCATGAGTCTATCCCCCAGTCTTTCTATAACCTCCTTACCTACCTGCCTATCATGATTGAGACTTCTGTGAGTGTCACAGTGTCAGCAACTGCATGAGACTTTGTGCTCCACCACCCTCCCTTCCCACTCTCTCAGCATCATATGCTTTCTTGTGTTGTCAAGGCCTCTGAGTTTTCTTAGGATATCTGGAGCGCAGACTGAATGTCACACAAAAAGTGTTGATGACACTAACAAGTAGAGACACAGATTTTAAATTATGCTAAATATCTAATGAAGAATATTATCACATCAAATGATTCAATATTATTTTATATCTCTAAAGATGTTCTTTAGCAATAGAATCCAAAAAATGAATATGTATTCTTCTCCATGTTAAATGAAACGAGTTAATTTTCCTCCCTGTAAGGTATACATGAATGTTGAACGTCAAAATATTATATGAATCTGAACACACATGCTAAATTTTAAAATATTTTATAGATTATTTAATTCCATATCCATTGAATAAATGTCAGATATATTAGTAAGAACACTTTCAAATAACATGAGATTAATGGATTTACATAATAAAAATTAGAGGAGTAAATCTGAGTATACTTAGCTCTCGGATATCAAATGGTGTCATTCACAGCTTGATACAGCTTGTATCTAGATGTGTCCCAAAGCCTCATGAGCTCACAGCCGAGCTTTTGGGAGATGTTGCAATCTAGGGCACACCTTACTAAGGTTAAGGATGTGTAGTACTAAATGAGTCCATTGGTTGGAATTAGCAGAGCTCTGGGTGTGGACAGCAGAAGGCCTTTCTTGAGCATGGATGGCACCAATCGATGGCTTATAGCCTGCATGGGATGCAAAGAGAGTGAGGGAAGACAAGCTCACTCTCACTGCTGCTGGCTGCCTCCTGCCTGTTCCACTTTATCTTTTCTGCGATGCCCTCTGCTGTGCTGCTCTGCTTCAGAGGCAGCCAACTATGGGCTGAAATGTCTACAAACTATGAGCTGAAATAAACCTCACCTCCTCTATCTTGTGGGCTTAAGGTATTTTTGTCTTGGCAATGAGAAGGCAACAAAGACACAGCTCCTCTTGAACTACTCTGCTCTCTCTACTTATGGTGTCTTTTAATGATAATTTTGTTTTTCTTGAAGATTTTTTTCTTTAGCAATGTAATAGTACAAATTTTTCTTTCGGGAATCATAATGTAACAACTTTCTAGCCAATACTCTGAGCATAATTTGTTTAAAATTACATTATGAAAAAATAAATACAATCATATAATGATAATATTTTGGGGGCACTAGTTAAAATTTCTTTGTTATTCCAATTTTATTAATTATCTTATAAATTTAAAGCTTTTAGAAAACTATCCCTTATGGTAGGAATATTACTTTTTAATTTTAAATATACTGACTTCTCAACATAGTCTTTTTTATCCAATGAGGAAATTTAAGAAGAATAGAGAGGCAGCAGAGTAATGATATGCTCTTCTTTGTATATGAAAATGACAGTCTTGACCTGCCATTAGTTGGAGCACTTACAGCTATGATAGATTCTTCTGGGTCCATCTGCCTTCCTTCCAGGCATACCAGGCTTCTGAGGACGAAAGACATCATCAGAGGCCTCAGAACAGAGCAACACTAATGAGGATGACCCTGACCCCATGAGAATAGTGCTCTGGCCTTCTGACCCAAACAGAAATAGAAAAGCCCGCATAGTACATTTAAGAGTAACTTTGGGGTTTGTTCTATGAGTGTAAAGATAAATGTGTAAATAAATGCAACTCATAAGTAGAAAGACTTAGACTTATGTGATATTTGAAGCATAAAATTTGAACTGAAAACTATTATACTGGTAAATTGAACTATATTGTCATTCCTTTTAACTGACATTAGAATTACCTTTCCTTTAATGTTGCCTTAGTTAATAAGATCAAAACCTTATTATGATAATTAAAGCTACTAAAAAGCTTTAAATCATTTTTTTTGCTTTAAGAGATGCATTTATTATCTATTTATTAGGCCTTTTGAATCATGCTCTGAAGTTACACAGCTTTTAGAAATTTTAAAATAGCATTTTCATGACGTAATGTATATTTAGATTATAACTGAGTAGAATCAAAGAATTCTACCAAAGTAGATAGTATTAGACACATAACATATATCTTATTTCCATTAGTACTGGTAATTCTGAGTTACTACTTCGAATCTGTAAAACTACCATTCTTATGTGATAAGCTCATTTTCTATTTATGTGATAGTATAGGGAAGCTCTACTAGTAAAATTTAAAATATACTGCTGCTCTATATTAATTATATGAAAACATGTAGAAAGGAATTATTGTTCATTCTTCCATTTTTACTTAATTATGAAGAGAGTTCAATTTCAGAATAAATCGTAAGCATTTAAATGCAAAGCCTTTGATGGTAACTGAAATCACAAAGGAAACTAGGAATAGCCAGAAGGTTAAAAAAAGAATAAGACAACTACACCAATGAGTCTTGCTTAAAACAACGTACAGATTACCCCCCCCCCAGCTCTGGATTGGCTAACAGTGTATGAATATAAAGCACTTTTCATTTTATCTGTTATCTATCTATCTATCTATCTATCTGTTTATATTGTATTTTAGGGAAAGGTCTTCAGGGTGTTCAGGGTCTCACTACTAAATCAGACTCATAGTGATCTGCCTATTTACAGCCTCCCAAGAGCTGAGATTACAGGCACATGCCACCACATCCAGTCTCAGTTGCCAACTCAGTGCTCTCTGAGGGTGAGGCCAGCATCAAGTGTTTGGAAATCAAACCCCTGGCCCCTGAGCCTGCTTGCAGGCGCTTTAATCGGCTGAACTATATGGCTGGCCCTTAAGGCACTATTTAAACCATAGGCATCAATCCATTTTCAGATAAGACATGATGCCAGAAGTGTGGTGCTTTCTGGAGGAGTGGAAGCATGAACTCCAGGGCTCTGGCCACATTTCAGTTTGTGTAGTTACATTCTGCTTCCCTTAAGGCCCTTGGCTGGTTCCTTTTGATGAGGAGCTCTTACTTCTTGCCTGAACAGTTCAAGAATGGGGTTGTGCTCTGGGAAATGGTTGCTGGGTTTATTCTTAGAGGAATGAATGTTGACACTGACGTACAAACACACAAATAGGTGCACAGCATATTTGGATCTCCATGTAAAAGACATGTTTGAGCATACCTCTATAATTTTATAGAACTAGAATTTCATTGTATCATTCATACCATGAAAATAGTTTCCTTTCTTGTCACTACATAAAAGCATTCCAGCCATTAAAGAAGATGAGTGCATAATTTCTAAGATTCAATTCTTTCCTAACTAAAGCCATACTACATAAAATGAAAAAAATTATTTGTAATTTATTAAAAACGAAGAAGCGGAGTGTAGTTTGCTCTGTCTTGTGACTGTGGGGACAGCCCACCCAATAAACACTGTACTCTGACTTATGTTAAAGAAGCTTCAAGGCATGTGCAGCAATTTTTAAGGATTTCCAGTAACCTCTAACTACTCCAGGTTACTATTCACAATAAGAAGAGTGGAAATTCACAAGTCTCCCTAAAGAGAGTAATAGCGGGATTTAGCTCCTAGTGGATTACAGCCCACGTGATGAAACCACTGCACATTTGGCCCAATTATGCACCACTGGCAGCCTTTTCTCAAAGGGAGCCTCATGCTAAATGAACACTTAGAATCACTTCGCAACTCACTCATCTTGCCGCTAACACTGCGCTAAGTTAAGCAGCTAACATCATGTCCATCTGGAGGAGAGAATATCAGGGCTGCAATATTATCAGTCCTTTGCCCCTTGAAGGCTTTGATTTTTATTAAAAGTGACCTATCAACGTGCTTTAGAAAGTGAGACACTGCAAATGCACTGAATAGAACAGAGGGACATTCAGGACTTCTTTTACTGTCTTTCCCAATGCTGTTCTTAAGATTTCCCAGGATGACGCATTTTAGTTGTTTCTCCTTCGGTGACCTATGAGGCCAGTGTGGAAGATACCAGGGAACTGCAGGGTTGGGTAAGGCATCTTTGCAATAAGATGTACTGGCCGCCACTGTCCAGTATGCGGTGGCAAAGGAGGACTGTCAGGAGAGAAGCTGAAGATGTTACAAACAGAAGGCAGGCTCCCGTTCCCCTCCAGGACTAAGCATTTGCTAACTTAAATTTCAAAGGATGAAACAAGTTTATTGCATACTATCACTACTTTTACCACATAAAGGTACTTTAAAAATTCTTCCACGAAGTTTTACCCCAAGATATAATTAGACAACCACATGTTTCAAATTCTAGCCTCAGTCACCTCAAAATATTTTATTACCTGTTAGAAACAAAATACAAACTGTGAATCAAGCAAGTAAGTCTCCTATTAAGAAAACCAATTAGGGAAAGTTTAAATTGACTACTACTTATCAAAAATCCTCTAGAGCAGCGGTTCTCAACCGGTCGAGACCCTGGTGGGAGTCGAACGACCAAAACACAGGGGTCGCCTAAAGCCATTCCAAATCATAACTGTAGCAAAATTATAGTTTCGAAGTAGGCACCAAAATTACTTTTTGGTTTGGGGTCACTGCAACATAAGGAACTGTATTGCGGGGTCATGGCATTAGAAACGTTGAGAACCACTGCTCTAGAGCTATGGCTCAGAGTTGATTGACTTATTTAACTTAATTTTTGAAATGGTTTATTTTTATATAAATCACAGTGCCCTGAACTTAGTTACCTAACTTCTAAGTCAAATTTGGAAAGCCTGCCAGGGGCCACTGGTAACCAAGTATAAGTGTTACGAGAAAATGATAGCTTTTCAAACTTCAGAACCTCAGCAGCCTCTCAACATCATGGTTTCCTCTGCTATTAGTAGGTTCTAAGAGAGGATAAGGGGACAGGAGACACCACAGGCTTTTTTTTCCCCCATATGTTTATTTGTTAGTTTTCACAATGGGCGGTGAAATGCAGGTTTACATACAATTTTATTTTCACATATTTATTTATTTATTTATTTATTTCGTTTTTATGTGTTTGGTACAGGATCTGACTTTGCAGCTTGGACTCATCATTATGAGTTTTCGGCCTCCCCAGCACTAGAATTATAAAGTGTGACATGCCCAGTCACTGCCGCAGTGGGCTTTACAGTCCTCAGGTGTCCCAAAAAGCTTTACATTATATTCCAGAAAATAGCTTGGTTTCATTTACTGTATTTATTAATCTTTTGATAGGTCCTAGGAAGAATAAATGAAAAATGGCACACGCGTCTTAGTTATTCTTTTCTCTGAGAGTTTATTGATTTTCAAAATAAATATTGAGAGTTAGAAGAAAGTTTTAATTTGTATTTTATTTGTGATTTATGCTATGATTACTTATGTTGTATTTATCATTCCAATTTCCAATCTGTCTTTGAATTATCAATTCTTTTGGCTGATAACATATCCCTATTCCATATTATGAAACAAATTTATATTGCTATAATTATAAATTTAATTCAAATATGTATGTTCATTATATATTCTCTAAGTATTAATAGTTTACTAAAACAACCTTTTAAAGCCCACTTTTCATATACTTACATTTACTAATCAGCCACCTTAGACTTTCCAGTATATATATATATATATATATATATATATATATATATGTATATAGATACATATATATAGTTATATATATTCATATGTGTTGTGTATGTTTATTTTGTGTTTATGTGTACATTTTTTATATGTATTCACTTACTTGACAAGGAAGACTTTGAGACTTCATAGTTTAGAGATGTTATATATTTTACATTTCATTTTAAGCTATTCAATAGAACTATGAGTGTTTTTACTATATACATACAATATTACTTATTTTAATTAACTTATAATACATTAAAATGTTCATAGCTACTAAATTACTACCTGTCACCTATGCCCATTAGTACTTATACTCTCCAGCATACAGAGGTACCAGAGTTCACACCAGCTGGCCCACTGAATAGTGTTTGAAATAGTCTCTAAACTTAGTGGTAAAAATGCTTACATTTGCCTTTATTACTAATATTCAATTAGTGCATCTTTTTTAGGTTGCATGTATTTGTTTGAATTATTTATGTCCATCTAAAACTGTCATCCATATTTTATTTTAAAACAGTAAGGATAATTTTTGACTGATGCAAAAAGCATAGAATATCGATAATAATGGGTTCCCACATAATGCTTCACATGTGCCTAGTGTTGTAGTGTTGATGGATTGAGAACATAACCATCTTCTCAAACATCTGTCCTTTCTTTATAAAAACGAACTTTGTAAATCTTTTCTTCTGGGTTTTCCCAAGTACAGCACATTATTATTATTATCTGTATTCACCCTACTGTGCAGCAATATACCAGGACTTCTTGTTCCCATCTAACTGTAACTTATTTTTCACTGATTAACTTTCCCTATCCTTTCTCCCTGCTGCTCTCCCCATTCTGGGGCAATCATCATTCTATACTCAATTTCTATGACATTAGTCGTCCTATATTTCACGTATGAGTGAGATCACGTGACAGTTTCTTCTGGTGTGTGGCTATTGCCCCTCACATAACAATCACCAGTTCTACCTATGTTGTCAAAAATAGCTGAGATTTCATTCTTTCTTATGGGAGAGGGTATTCCACTATGAATATGTGGCATGTTTTCTTTATCCACTGATCAGTGGATGGACACTTGGATTACTTCCATTTCTTGGCTATTGTAATTAGCGAGTATGATTTTGTCACTGTCATCTCAGCTCTCTGGGTGCTGAAGAAAAAGTTCTGAAACTTCAAGCCAAAAATGGGAAACACAGAGCTTTAGCAAGACCCTTTCTTCAAATTAAAAATAAAAAGGGGCTGTGGATGAATTCATAGTACCACAAATAATAATGACAATAATAACCATAAATAAAACTTGCAAAAGAAAAGCAAAAATGGAAAACATATTAAGGAAAAATAAGTAAATCAAATTTTATAGTTACATAAAATCAATCTGAATATCAAAATAAATATTAAAACATTCAGCTGAGTAGAAAAATGCACATGTAAGTTTTCCCTTGAGAATACTGTACCCATTGACAAATCCTGCTGTTGGATAGCCTATGATGACATTATAGCTTTCTTACACTGATGCTTGGAAAATTGATGGAAACTTTCTACAATCTGTAGACTGTTTAATAATGTGCAAAAGATATTGTAAAATGGTATGTTTATTAATATTACACTATAAAAATGTATTCTTTTATATAAGGAAATAGAAATAATAGAATGGTTTATGTGGAGTATTTTACAATGGCTTAAATCATGAAGAGTTCAACAGTACAAATTAACAGTAGTACTTTGGTTTAGACCCAGTATCTGTATAACATTATGCTATCATTATAAACTGTTGTAATAAACAAAAAAAGTCTTAAGCAATCAATCCCTGAGGGGCAGAATAAAGGTCAAAAGAAGGAAGAGTGGGCCACAATTCCAAATATGCGTGAAATAAATACTGAAATATAATATAACAAAATAATTGAGTTATTTTTTAGATCATCTTCATTTCTCTATTTAATTTACTGTGCTGTAAGTTGGTTTTTTGTTGTTGTTGTTGTTGTTTTTCTTTTTTTGGCAGGACTGGGGTTCAAACTCACAACCTTGCACTTGCCCAGCAGGCGCTTGTGCTGTGGAGCTATCTCCCCAGCCCCTCTGCTGTAAGTTTTTATAAAAATTTTTATGTTCATTGCAAATGAGGAAAAACATTTAAATACTAGAAACAAAAGACATGCTAGAATAAAACAAACAAGATAAAAATTTTGCATTTTCCCCTGCAAACACTTGATTTATCGATTAAATTGCTATTTAAGTGAATTGAAACCTTTTTAGCTGTGATAATTGAAAGTAAGGCTCTAGCATCCCAAGACAAATTATGATTTGAAGAACCTGACTCAAATAAAAAGTAAAAAGAATGTTCAGTTTATTAATTTCTACAAGTAGTAAAAGACTTGACTTTAATAAAAAATATCTCAAAACCACGAATTAAGCCACTGAAGAGAAGTCAGAGATTGAGAATATTTCTCTCACTGTATGCCCAGGTAGTGGCTTAGGGGCAAACAGCTTTTGGGACATCTGCACCACCCACCCACTCTCACACTTCTAGACTGCATGGGCAGAGGAACACACCAAACTAAAGTAGCTAAATTGGCAAATACCAACAACCTATTTAACTATAATTTTAACAAATTACAGTGCAGCAGAATATTGATATCTACCGTCAATCAGTCTCAAATAAGAGCATAATGAATTTTTTTTATAAATTTAGGACAGGGTCTACAGAGTATACAAGGCCTTATCACATGGATCAGACTCATAGTGATTCTCCTCTTTCCAGCCTCCTGGTTGCTAGGATTACAGACACACACCACCATGTCCAGTCTGAAACTGAATTTTATGTACATGAACTAGAAGCTTTCACATATGTATATATGTATATATATAGAAAATAATTTCTCAAATACATTTAAAATGCATTATTATTTAATGAAAACATGTTTTAAATTTCAAGAATGTCTTTTAATTGAGTGTGTGTTTAGCAAGTTCCAAATATTTTTACACTTAGTGACCAACTAATGAAAACTTGAATTTAAAACCTGTAGAAATTTGAAGCCAAACATACTACTCCCAGGACATGACCTGAGTTACATCAGACTACATTTCCCCATTGCAAATGCCATCTTTTATGTTTCTAAAATACAAATTTCTAGACAAAAAGAAACATTTTACTGTTTTACTTATCAGATTGTGTGTGTGTGTGTATTTCCAGGATAATATAAGATGAATAGAAAAATATATTTGCAAATAAATATTGAACATCAATGTAAGTTAAGTCTAATCAAATGTTACTTTGGATTTCATTTATTGAAATTATTAGTGGTTTAAATAATACCTTAGCGTTGTTGTATTTCTAGAAGCCTAAAATTCAACACCTTCTTATTTATCCAATTTTATCAGAAAGGGAATGGTAAAGCCATTAGAGACCTTTCTTGTTTATATAGGTAATAGTGGAGAAGGAGATTTATGCCTGTAGGAAAATGAAATACCTGATACAACACCCTAGAATTAAATATTGCCTGTCCAAATTCAGTTAGCCCAAGGATGAGCCTATTCTACCTGAAAAATATTTGGAAGGGCAGAGGTAAATTTCACTGTGGGAAACTTGCTCAACTTTCTAAGCCACTCAACTGAGAAAACCATTCCTTCTACAGGCAGGAAGTGAGGATCAGAGAGATGGACCAGAGACGCTAGACTAACAGATAACCTGCTGTATGGAGAAGAACATTAAGAGTGAAAACAGGAGGTTCCATCTTGGTTGAACAAACCTGTGAGTATTTTTGTCTTTTCTGTGCCTCATTTATTATAGAGATAAAATAATTTCAATTGTCTTTAGTACAATCAATTACAACTACATAGTAGGACTCAGGAGATGGCTCCATAAAGAAAAGTGCTTCCCTGGAAAGTGCAAGGGCCTGAGTTCAATCCCCAGTTCTGAAAAAAAAAAAATCTCTTTAGGTTTATTCACACCTGAACTTATTCCAATTAGAACTACATAAAAGTACTTGACATTACTTAACACTGATATATATTTTTTTCAATCTTTTTATTGTTTAAATTTAACAATGGTTATATTACATATCTTCATCATCAGATCAGTTTAGATTAATACATATAGGTATATAAGATTGATCAAACAATTAAACATTAACCTTTCTAAATCCACATTACTTTTTTTTTTCTTTTCCCCCTTCTTTTCTTTGAAAGTTGACATATTGCATATTGTCCTCACAATCATTCTACAGAGTACAGTGTGTGGGCATGACCCACCTCCCTATTGAT
>PVJA010045401.1:0-15662 GCA_004027025.1 Myocastor coypus
GACATTTCTCAGAGGAAGAAATGCAAATAAATGGCCAACAAATATACTAAGTGAATGCTATAAGTTATATGCCATGAATATGACCTAAGGTTAATACTATCAGCAAGAGAGGCCTGGTGCCTAAGTGAGACCTCCCTAGGCCCACCCAAAACTCATTTGACCCAGCAACCAAGCATGGTACATGAGTGAGACCACCCTGGGCCAGCCAGAAACTTATTCCACCCAGCAACCAGAAGCAGTGTGCCCAGTGTGGAAAACTGCCACAGAACTCCCTGCAGAGAGACTAGAGACAAGACTCATCCAGCTTATCTAGGAGCACAACATCTTGCCAGAGTGGCACAGCAGGTTCACCTCCAAGGGGTACAGCAGGAAGAGGTGAAGCTCAGCAGCCAGACCCAAGCCACATCCACCTGAACAACTTTGAACTTGGTAAATCCGGACCTGGTGCTAAGGTAAGAGCTCTACCAAAGCTCGAAACCAAAAGTCAGAAGGCAGGGCTATACCAAATGACAAAGAGAAGGAGCAAAATTCACTTTCAGGCCTCAGCCAGAACAAATACAGGAGACAATAGCATAGAAAATGGAAATCACACACCTGAAATCTCTGAAATAATAGCATCTGAAGTAAAGAAACAACTGCAGAAAGGTATAGAAGAAATCAGAACAGAAATAATTTCTGAAGTAAAAAAAAATAATATCTATAATAAAAGAAGTACTAAGTGCTTCTAAAGACAATGATAAAATAAAAGGAGGAGAATAAAAATGATGGGATCCTTGAATTAGCAATATAGGAAAGTAATAGAATGTATGAAGCTGATTCAAAGTGCTATACAGGAACTTAAAACCTCAATCACAAGCTGGTAAAATTATTTCAGTGAATGTGAAAATAGACTTTCAGACCTTAAAGACACCACTGCAGGTAATGAAGAGGTAAGAAAAGTTCTCTTAATAGCAACAAGGATGCAAGAAAAAAATCATTCAACATCTGCAAGATGATGCAAAGATGAACAATGCAAGACTAACAGACATCAATGAGAAAAAGGAGTCTGTACAAATAATATAAAAAGAATATGGGAAGAAGTAATAGCAGAAAACTTCCCAAATATGAGGAAACAATTTGACATTTGGGTAACTGAAGCATGTAGAACTCCAAATAACATCAACCCAATTAAAACCACACCCAGACATATAATAATCAAGATCCAAGAAATTCAGCACAGAAACAGTATACTCAAAGCTGCTAGAGAAAAACAGATCACATTTAAAGGAAAACTCATTAGAATAATGGCAGATTTCTTTTTACAAATCATCAAGTCAAGAAGAGCATGGAGCAAAGTACTTCGAGTCTTGCAAGAAAACAAATTCCATTGGCTGGGGAGATAGCTCTGTGATACAAGTGCCTGCCTGGCAAGTGCAAGGTTGCGAGTTCGAACCCTGGTCCCGCCAAAGAAAAAAAAAAAATTCCTGCACAGACAGCTATACCCTGAAAACTCTTTCAAGTTCAATAGAGAAGTGAAATCTTTCCATGACAAAGAACAACTGAAGAATTTCATGATGACAAAGCCAACCCTGCATAGTTTACTAAAAGATATTCTAGAGAGGGATCAAAATGACCACAACTCCATGAAGGAGAATGGAAAGAACCCACAAAAGAGGGCAAATAATTAAACACAGGAGAAAAAGAGATATGCAAAAGCTGTCTTTTAACTATTCTTTTATGTACAGCAGCAGAATATGTTCAACAGCATGTTCTACAAATGGACTTCTGCTGCACCCTATGGGTCATGATTCTGTCAGGGTCTACAGGATGGATATCAAGGAAATAGCTGTAGCTTAGTCTCACAAGTGACACTTGGCCACCAGTAAGCGTCATGGACACTGTCTGTGTCCACGACATACTAGAAGTTTATGTGATATTCTCTCCTCAACTGTTAGAAGTTGTGGTCATATATTTACTATTCTAGTATTTATGTTAAGTTTCATTCTTAGTAATTCTTTACTACCATGGAAACTTTTTCTTAGCTGATATGTTTGTATATATTAACCTGTTAAAATACTATGTTAGTGCTCTGAATTGATTACAGATTCGTACATATGATACACAACATTCTGGCCTCTAAGTTGGAATCATGATTTGATTTGAATTTTGGAATACTGTTTTGAAATATTTAATTTAATTTTAATTAATATTTAATTAATTTTCTGAATGTTATTTAATTATACTTCTTCTTTTATGATTGATACTGTATCTCTGACATACAATCTACTTATAAGACATGGCATGATATTTTCTTCTAATATTAGAAACTTTAAAAGGAAAAATATATATATGTATACACAAGGATATATATATACATATATATATGATAGATATATATCTGCTTTGCCTTAGTTCACTGAGAATAAAAATTTGTACTAATATTGTTTAGACAAACTATCAGGTCTGCACCCTGTCTTCTGAATAACTACTATAAAGATAACAATATGAATGGTATTAATTATTGTAACCATCTTACTAACTTGTTTTGAAACTGTTTCATTGCTATTTTATCCTTTTTCTCATTAAAATGAATTTAAAATAAAATAAAATAAAATAAAGAACTAGCCAACACAAAAGGTAAGAGTATAAAGATGGAGAAGCTGTCCTTTATGTCCAGGAAAACTTGGCTAAAGCCCACTCAATGTAGCTCATCATCATTTTTCTCTGTGTGTTATTTATCCGCTAAATTTAGATTAAAATGTATATAATAAAAAAATACTATCAGCTCTTTCTCTCGGAGCAGGCGGCGGCGGTGGCGGCGACTTTTGCAATTATGGCCAAGATTAAGGCTTGGGATCTTCGTGACAAAAAGCAAGAAGAGTTGTTGAAACAGCTGGACGACCTGAAGGTGGCGCTGTCACAGCTGCGCGTCGCCAAAGTGATGGGCGGTGCGGCGTCCAAGCTCTCCAAGATTCGAGTTGTCCACAAATCCATTGCCCGTGTTCTCACTGTCATCAACCAGACCCAGAAAGAAAACCTCAGGAAATATTATAAGGGCAAGAAGTACAAGCCACTGGACCTGCTTGCCCAAGAAGACACGAGCCATGCTCCGTCGGCTCAATAAGCACGAGGAGAAGCTGAAGACCAAGAAGCAGCAGCAGAAGGAGCGGCTGTACCCTCTGCGCAAGTTTGCCGTCAAGGCTTGAATAGCTTGATAATAAAACTCAGACTCTGGCCTTGGGAAAAAAAATACTATCAGCAAGAACAGAAGTGGACAGGGGATTTAAACGGGAAAGGAGGGCGAGTGTGACAATAGAAGAACCAGGGTGCCTTATGTACATACGCCCAATTTCCAAGATGACTGTGAACGGTATGTACTGCAAACATATTAAGAAAAAGATAAAAACAGAAGACACGCAAAGATCTCTAATAAACAGATGATGGAGAAAAAACCCCACAAATATTTATCATCGCAACTGTCAAGATAGCCATTACTATAGAGAAAACAGAAAGTAACCATATTAAGAAGAATGTGTAGGAGTTAGAACCTTTCTACTTTGCTGGTGTGAATATAAATGATGCAGCTGGTATGGAAACTAGAATGAGGGTCATCGAACATAAAATGAAACAAAGAATTAGCTAGTGATCCAGCAGCTCTGTTCCTGGGAGTAGATTTAAAAGCAGGGTCTCAAAGAAGTAGTTGCATGCCCACATTCATAGTGGCATTATTCACAATAGGCAAAATGTTGGAACAGCCTAAATCCATCAGATGAATAAAATCCAGGCATGGTGGCACACACCTGTGAGCCCAGCACTCCAGGAGGCTAACTCAGAGGAATCTCAAATTTAACCTCATTCAGAGGAACTTAGCAAATTTAATGACATCCTGTTCAGAAATTAAAAAATACATATATATATATATATATATATATATATATATATATATATATATATATATGGTTTTGTTGTTTGGTGCAAAGGCCCTGAATTCAATTTGCAATCCTGAAAAGAAATGCATAAAGAAAGTATGACATATGCATATGTTGAGTAGGATTCTGCTTTTTAAAGATATACACCATCATAGTCACAAAATGAATGCATTGAGTTTATTATAAGTGAAATAAAAACATTTGCAAATAGTAAAAATACTAAACCATGCCAGCCTTGCTCCCAGGACACTCTATAAGGGCAATTGAGACTGGGTGTGATGGTGTACTCCTGTAATCCCAGCTCTTGGAGGCTGTAAACAGGTGGATCACTACAAGTCTGATCTAGTAGTGAGACCCTGAGTACCCTGTAGACCCTTCCCTAAAATTAAAAAAAAAAAAATACTACTGGTCAAGCATTGGCTGTGACTCTTCCCGATGTCTGACACTGACACCAGTTCTACAGAGCACTGCATAAGGTTTGAAAGTTAATCCTGAGAAGATTTGACCCTGGAAAGTACAAATGATGAAAGTTTTGTTAGACAGGTCTTGCTTTAGCTTACACTTGATCACCCAGCAGAAAAGCTTAATTACAAGGCATAAAACGCAGAGCTGTATTAGTATGATGAGCTGTAAGAGGCTTAAATCAACAGCCTTCAACATTGCCAGTTTCACCAGCAAACCACTGCAATTATGAAACATTGGACTATGTATACAACTACTTCCTCTTAGTTCAAAGAGAAGCAAATTTTTTCTTCTCTTCTTTCTTTTTTTTTTTTCAGAACCAATATCGATTAGAAAATTTGTCATGTCTGCACCCGGTGCTCTGTATAACATTTGTGAGGACAATATGCAGTGTCTCAACTATTGCGAAAGTGCTACTGACATGTTTTGAAACTCTCATATTGTTATCTCTTATTAAAAGTAATAAAAATTAAAAACAATACTAAGACATTTTACTTACATATGAAATATATAAAACATTCAAACTCTTAGAGCAGAACTGTAGTTGCCATAGGCAGAGAGCTTATATCTACTCCTCACCAAGTGGCAGGCCTTCTTTCCTCCAAAGGAAATCTATGGCTATCAGCCAACCAATGTCTCAAATACTAGCTCTGCTTCCAAAAAGACCACCTAGCCAATAAGGACAGGCTCTTGCTTAATGTTTTTGACTTTCTAACAGCAACCAAAGCAAAGTCCATAACCAATAAACAAAAACTCAACGAAAAAAAAAATCCTGATTATAAAAACATGACTTCAAACAAATAATCTCCCTTCACTCAGGCCCACGAAAGGTTTGTTAGACACATTCCTTAACAATCTTGATTTGACTATCTTTCATAATAGAAGTTCCTTTATCAAAAAATGATACAAAAAAGGCAAAATGTACTACATAGCACTACGTGAGACATACATGAGACTTTCAAAAGCTGCTCCTGTGCCCCTGGGACTAGCACCCAGCTGGTAAATAAACTTTTACCATCTTTTATCAAGGTGGTAATAATTCACTTTAGAGCACTAAAAATGAGTTGATAAACTATCCCAAGGTGACCAGCTGGCTGAGAGAGCAGCAAAAGATGCTGATTAAGTCCCTGGCCCCCAGGTCCCCTAATTTGAAAAGCATCCTTCAATCAGACTTGACCCAAATATTCTCAGTCAAAAATTGAATGAGCCATCACTCATAAATCTCAGTTTGTTCCCTAAGATTGTTTACAATGATATGATGATGAATTGTTCCTTCCTAGTGCTAATCAATGAAAAGTTATTGAGTCTGTACATCAAACATTTCATTTGGAGAAAGACAAGACCCATGAGATGGCCTCAAAATTATCCACAAAAAGAGACTCCAACCATACAACAGAGAAGTAAGGTAAGATGTATAAGTTCTGTTCAAAGCAAGGAAGCAAACAAGCACAACAGCAATTCACTTGACCAGAACATACTTCCTCCAAGCATGGTAAATACAATTACAGAGAGATTTCAGCTTCATTTTACCCCCAGCTCAAAAGAAAATCTAATACTTACTGATCTGGGTAGATACTTTTAATAGGTGGGTTAAGGTCACCTATTAAAGGTGACCACAGTCATCAGAAAAGATTTTTTAAAAAATTCATGAGAGCTTAAAGGGACACTTTCATACAATCTCCCAACAACCCCACCTACGCTTGCCCAATTTACTACCATTAACTCTTACTAACTCTTAATATATATATATATATATATATATATATATATATATATCCATATATGTATATATATATATATATATATGTGTATGTATGCCTCAAACTCTTAAGTCTCAGTCCTATTGAGATGTGTTATAGATGCCTTTTTCTCACTAAAACTTTTCTCTTTGATAATAAAATATATAGTGACCCTTTTTGCATCTTCTGAAAAGTTTTGTCTTGAATTTCAATTCATCTGAAAATAGGATAGCTATTCCAGCTTTTGGGGGGATACCTGTTGAAAGGAATATTGTTTTCTCTCCTTTTATTTGTAGTCTATGAATTTCTTTTTCATTTAATGTGCTTTTTGTGTATAGTGTATTATGAGGTTTTGTTTCTTTTAAAAATTGGGGTTTTAAAAAATAATAAAAAGGATACAGATTTTCAAAACAAGATGATTGAGTATTGTTAACTTAAAAATAGCTCTCGGGCCACGGGGAGAGCTCAGCAGCATAAGCGCCTTCCTGGCAAGCACAAGGTCCTGAGTTTGATCCCCAGTATCAAAAAAAAAAAAAAGCACTCCAAAATAGTACTTGCCTCTTTAATGAAAGAATAAATAAGATCCAAAAGATACAACAGATACAGTTTCCTCATCTATTCTGCCTATCTGTCTTTTCATGGGGAACTGAGACCACCCAACGTGAGTGTAATGGCTTTTACCTAAATATCTCTCTAGAACGCTGTGTGCTCCTAGGTGAACCTTTTTTGCAAGTGGCTGGATCTAGAGTGTATGACTTTGAATTAAAGGTATTTTAATTATGAATTAAGAGTGTGCCATCTGGTTATAGCCCCCAAATTGGATTAACATAGTTCTGAGTGACACTGAGTAGATCTGCTGAAGAGGATAGTCCTACCCTGGTACGGGTGGGCATCAATCAAGAGACTTGCAGCCTGAATTTAATTAATTAATTAAAATGTTTCATTTATTTAATTGTTACAGGGTTTCACTATGCAGCAGACTCTTAGCGATCCTCCTGTCTCAGCCTCCCAATGCTGGGATTACAGGGGTGCGCCACCACACCTGGGTTCTGTGGTCAGCTGAGCATAGGGTGGGTGCTGCATGTGGTATCAGGGACTGAACCTGGGTCCTTTCCCTTACCAGGCAGGTGCTTAGACTGCTGAGCTATCTCCCCAGCCCCTGGATGGAATATAAAGGAGCAGAAAGAAAGCAGGCTTATGGCTGAGCTGCCTTTTTGCCTGGCCTACCATGGAGCCAGCCCACTACAGACTGAAATTTATATAAACTGTGGGCTAGAATGAATCCTTCCTCCTTTCATTTGTGGATAGCAGGCATTTTGTTCCAATAATCAAAAAGCAGGTCGCATAGTAAAAGGTATTACTGAATGTTACTGACTGAGTCCTGTCATTGTATTATTTTCCTATTGCTTATTACCTTTTCCCCTTCTAACTATTCACCCTGGTGCTTTCACTCTCATAGACATTTTGACATTCCTGACTTCACCATTTCTTTTTAGGATATCCTGGAGTATCTTTGGTAGGGCTGGGTTAGTGGTCATGAAGTTTTTTGCATGCTCTTTGTTCTGAAACTTTGTTTTCTCTCCATCAGTTTTGAAAGACAGTTTTGTAGAATACATCAGTCTGTGTGCAAAGTCAATTCATTGTACCTCAGACTTTCACGGCCCTTAAGGTTTTGCTCAGAAATCTCTTGCAACTCTGAAGGGCCTGCCTCTACTTATGTGTGAGTCATGGTTTTCTGCTCACAGATTTTATTGGTGTTTAATCTCTGGGATTTTGACTTGGGTTTCATGGAGAAGTTCTTTTTTGATCATAACTATGTGGGGCTCCACACACATTACTTATCTTAAACTTTTTCTCCATATTTAGATATTGTTCCACTATTATTTCTCTATTTATTTATTTATTTATTTATTTATTTATTTATTTATTTATTTATTTATCTAGTTACAGGCTTTCCCTACACAGCTCGAACTCATAGCAATCCTCCAGCCTCAGCCTCCTGAATGCTGGAATTGCACGTGTCAGGCATGTGTCATGTGTAGCTCATTTTCCTAGTTCTCTTGTCACTTTAAAGGTATCACTGAGCAACTGACCTCAGCCTCATCTTCTACGTACGGCACTCTCTCCATCCATGGGTCACTTCTGTTGCCTGTAGTTTTAATAGAAGTTTTAATCTCCCAAGTTTACTTCTGGTACCTCTTCATGGACTCAAATTCTTTGCTAAACTCCTCATTCCCATTTTGTCTAATTTTCTTTAGTTCATCTACATTTTCATTAGTGTTTTTAGTAAATGCATTTATGATTTTGTTTGAGTTTACTATTTACTTAGTTGTTTCTTCCTTGAGCTTGCTATTAACATTTCTGATCTCTTATTATTTTGATTCGATGAGCTGTATGGATACTAATTTCTTTCCCCTTGTAGTCCCTAGGATGAGCTTGGGAGTTTTGGGAGGTACTTTGCTATCATGTCTTCTCATTTTTCTATTGTCACTGTCATTGCTGTGTGTATTTACATGTGCACGCTTAGGTCTGTGGGCACTCACCGTGGAACCATTCTGTGGCTAGTGGAGATCTCCTTAGTTTGTGTCTGCTTTTCAGTGATGCACTCTCAGCATGGCTAACTGTGAGCCTCTGCCCCAGATCTAATCCTCTTTGTTAATTTGGGTGGAAGGTATGCGGTGCGACACAGCACCAGTTCTCCAGGAATGGACCTTGGTATTGTTAACAACAAACAGGCATGATACTGGTATAAGAAGATAATCCTTCAGTAGCAACAAAGAGGCCCCCATGGCAATAACAACTGCATAAGCAATCATAACTGTGTCAAAAACAGATTGGATATTGACACAGTGTAAGAACCAACAATGGGCTATTCTGAACCATAAAACATCTATAATTATTATATAAGTACTAATGTACACCAAATATTGACACACAGTAAATATCTGCTAAATACAATACCTGTACCTCCACAAACAATCAACATTAATGCCATAAAGTTAATCTAATAATAATTAGTAAATCTCAGTGGTCATACCAATAAGAAAAAAAAGGGGTGGGAGAGAAAAGAAAGAAGAAAAACTTTGGAAAATTAAGTATTGAGAAATGAGCAGAATGAGGGAGATAAAGGATAAATGATCCTACGAAGGGTAAAATGTAATGAGTAATATTTGATGACGGTAACAAAAAAAGGACAAACAAAAAAGAAAGAAATGAGAATAAAAACTAAAAGAAGAAGAGAAATATGGAAAAAGAAAACAACAGTAAATCCCAAAAGCTAACAGAGGATGAAAAAAAAAAAAAAAAAATGAGTTTAGGAAGAAAAAAAAATCCTCTGTATTTCAACAAGTGATTTCTGGTCCAGGATCCTAAGCTCAAAATCCATCATGTTGTGCTTTTTCTTCTCCTAATTTTTCACCCTTGGGTTTATGATCTTCCTACCCTCTGCCTTGGAAGCCTCTCTGTCCATTCACCTAAGACTGTGGCAACCGTCTAAGCAGAAGCATGTCCTTGCTCATGTCGGTAGGTGAGGAGAGAGAGTATTCAGACCTCTGTTCTCTGCCAGATGCAGGAGGCAGGGTAAGGGTTCAAGAGGACTGTTGTATTAAGTGCCAGCACTTTCATGTCCAGCGGCTGCGGCAGGCCACCTGCTAGGGATGCATTATGGTTTGTGTCTAGTTGTCCCTGCAAAACCTCATACAGTCATGGGATGGGGACTCCTAGAGTTTGAAACTAACTCATGATCCACTGGGATTATGGGTTTGAGTACTGCTGGGATTATGGGTGTGAGTACTATTCCCAGCCTGGGGCAGAGAGCCTGAATGTAATGTAAGAAAGACGGAGAGACAAACTTCCTGTCTGTGGTCATTGTCGCTGCTACTCCTCCATTTTGCTCCCTCTGCTCTTGGCTGCTGCCATGAAAGGTTGTTTGGTGCCATGTGCCACTCAGCCTTGGAGCCAGCCGAGTATGGACTGAAGCCTCCAATAACAGTGAGCTAAATAAACTTTCCTTCCTTCATTTTGGGTGTTGGGTATTTGTCCCAGCAATGAGAGAAGTGTAACCGAGACAGGATGGCAGGGCCTGTGTCCTTCATGCCCTGAGCTTAAACTGCTCAGGGGGTCTATGTCTAGCCTGCTCCCAGTCTGTAACTGTCTCCCATGGCTTTCTCTCACCTTGTCACTGTAAAGGGGTAACTGGGGAATCTGTGGTGAAGTTGGTTTGTGGTTTTTATGTGGCTCAGTCTTACATAATCAACCTCTTCCCCAAATAGCTCTTGATTAAACCCTCTCCAGCAAGGTGCTGGTTGCTGCCCTGGATTCTTTCTCCGAGTGCACCCTGCATGTGAGTAGCTGGCCCGCTGCCACCCCAGCCAGGGTGAGCTTCTGGACTGCTTTCATTGGCCTACATTATGCTTCAGTTTTTCCCCTTCTCTATAGGTTTGAATTTTCCTGCCAGTTCCCTCCCAATTCTTAAGAACTCTACTTCTCTTTCTCTCTCTCTCTCTCTCTCATTCAACTTGTTTTTTTTTTTTTTTTTTGCTTTTTTTTTTCATTTGTCCAGATTCCAGGTCCCAGAAAGGCTGCACTGTGCTCCTGATTGATGCTGTACCATTTTGGTTTCCTCCGTAAGTTTTGTTTTGCTGCTGTTGCTATCATTTGACTATTGTGTCAGAGAATGAAGATTCTATCTGCTTCATGTTAGCTTTTCCATGTAGTTGATTACTGAAGAAAACATGGACCTCCCAGTATTAACAATCTATAGTTTTTTTCCCAAACATGTCATCTTTTATGTTTATTGCCACATCGTTTCTCTCTCGTTTTACTTCCACAGAGTACTAGCCTTCTCCTTGTCACCATTATGGGTTCACAATGTGTGGTCTTTCCTAATTTTGTGTTCCAACTCTTTGACATTTTTTGTTGATTCTTCAAAATCAAATTCTAAATGGGGTCTTCTTGATTTTGCACCAAGCTTGAAATTTACCAGAAGGGCCTTAGTAAAAGCTCGAAGTATTTATTCTTTTACATTGTAAAAGAATAGATTATTAATGAATCTAGATTACTACATTTAAGCCGGGCGTGGTGGCTCACGCCTGTAATCCCAGCACTTGGGAGGCTGAGGCAGGAGGATTGGTGTGAGTTCGAGACCAGCCTGGGCTACAAAAGTGAGCTCAAGGCCAGCCTGAGCTGCATAGTGAGACCCTGTCTCAAAAAGACAAAAAAAAAAAAAAAAAAAAAAAAAGATTACTACATTTGATACGTTAAATTATATGAAAAGTATCTTCAAATAAGAAGTGATATATAGCCAGACATGGTTGTACACCTCTATAACCTTGACTATTCAGAAGGCTAAAGCAGGAATGGCAAAAGTTTGAAGTCACCTTAGCATTTGTCAAGGTGTTGGTAGGCCAGAGAGCCCCTCCTGTGAAATTTAGCATAGGAAGTGTTTCTTTCAGTGTTGCAGACTGGGACTGTGAGTTACAGTGCAAAAGACATGCTGGGTGTGTAATCCCAGCATTCTGGGAGGGTGAGAGGAGGATTGCTAGCTTGATTATATATATACTCAGTACAGGGTCTACAGGGTCTCATTCCATAGATCAGACTTGTAGTGATCCTCTTATTTTCAGCCTCGCAAGAGCTGGGATTACCAGTGCAAGCCACCATGCCCAGTCTCAATCCCAGTCTAAGTTGCTGTCTTGCTCACCCCAGGGGTGGGGCCAGCACAGCATGCTGGGGATCCAACCCTGGCCACTGAATCTGCCTAAGCAGGTGCTTTAATCCATGGAGCTATTTTTATTCTATTTTATTTTTTTAAAATTCTACTTTAAAGTAAAAAAAAAAAAAATTAAAAGCTGGGGGTGTAGTTCAGTCTAAAGGTCTTAGATTTAATTCCTAGTGCTTCAAAAGGAAAAAAGTTATCAAGAAAAAAGATACAATTTCCTTCCTTTACCAGGGATCAAACCTAGGGGTGTTCCAATATTGAACTGCATGCTTTCTTGTTTTAGTTTTATTTTGAGCCAGTGTATAACTCAGTTGCCCTGACTGGGCTTGGTCATCCTTCTACCTCAGTCTTCCCAGTAGTCTGTTTCTGTATCCAGCAATTAATAAACTTTTATTAATTTTACTCAGGCTAGAGTTCATTGAAAATAACCCAAACTCAAGGAAAGGTTTAAGAAGGTTATATATAATTGTAACAAAGGATAAGAGATTTTCATTTTGAAGGAATGAGAAATTGTGGACAAATGACTATGAAACATACAAGGAAATGAGTAGAAGATAAGGACTATTTTATGAAGATCTGTTTATGCAACTCATTTGTGTGTGTGTGTGTGTGTGTGTGTGTGGTACTGGACGTTGAACCCTGAGCCCTTGCACTGAGTTATCCCCTTTTATATTTCTTATTTTAAGATAGGGTCTTGCTAAGTTGCTAAATTACCCAGGTTGGGCTTGAACTTGCGATGGTCTGTCCCAGCCTCCCAGAGTGCTGGGTTTCAAGTGTGCACGTTACACCCAGCCTATCCAGCTCCTCTTGGTGTTGACTGCTTCTCTAGTGACAGATAGCTTTCCAATTCCTGGAAGGGGTACAGGATGGGAAGAACTTATAAAGGAAGTTTAGGCAGACAAAGGATAATGCATAGAGCTATTCTTTCACTTATTACTTCTTAATTTCCTATATTCTAACATATTAAAACTGTTGCATCTTATTGGTATATATCCTGATCATCATTTCCTATACCCAAAGCTTGCCCATAATTTTCCTACTTCAAGAGTTGAGTTGGTGACTATAATTTGACTTGGTAGCTGGGAGCTAAGACATCTGGAAAGGAAGAGAAAAACGTAGACATGATAGAGTAGGAATAAAGAAGCAAAAAACCAATTTCAGCTTGTGACCTATATGTTATCAAAATAGTCTTCCAGTCCTGTGAATAACTCATTTGACATGGAAATAAAGGAATGAATTAAATATATTAATTTTAATAAAATTAAAGTGCTAAAAGATAGCTTAGTGGTCTAAGTGCCTGCCTGGCAAGTGCCAAGTCCTGGGTTTGATCCCCAGTACTACCTACCATGCCAGCCTCAGAACCACCCAGGGCTTGCTGGACCAGCCACTGAAATCAGTCACACTGGTACATGTGTGTAATCCCAGCACTGGGGAGGCTGAGACAGGAGCCAAGCTATGTAGTGAGACCCTGTGCCAAATAAATAAATAAATAAATAAATAAATAAATAAATAAATAAATAGTGATTTTTAAAATTAACAGAAAAATTAGAATAAAAATGTTCTTAAAATAGTACACCAATAGAAAGGGCAAGGCTAGGGTACAAAAGTGAGAGATATTGGCTACCAGAGTCAGGTAAGCCTCAGATACCTGGAAGGAAGGAGTGAAAGAAGGACGGTATGCACATATGCCCTATTGGGCTGCCTGATAAACAGTTGTCAAAAATTAAGGGAAATGCGTGTGCTGGGTCACAGACTACGAAAGTTACAGTGGCCCACACATCAGTTTCCTATGAGCTCCTGAGCTGGAGATGCAGCTGCATGGTAGAGTTCTTGCTGGTACGCACAAAGACCTAGGTTTGATCCTTAATATCACCAAAACATAGACCCGAACTCATATTATTTCTTCTGATATCTCGATGAGTTGGGTTGTTTTTCCGTACCTTAGGTGAAACAAAACAAATCTCCATAATAGCCTTAATAAGAAGTGGGACAGGGACATGAACCAGCCCAGTATAATTCCAAGGCCCTCCTTCTTCTTACTATCTTCCTTTTTAAAAGACAAATTAAGTTTTGTATGTGAAGAAGAAAAACTAGCAGAATCCAGGCAACATTTGTTTTAACCTTAATCATGGAATTAACTCAGCAACATTTGCTGAGAATTCATGAATTTTTAATGGTTGCTGAGGTACTATCACCTCTGCTGATGCCTACTTGAATAGAGTGCCTTAGTTTAACTCTGGGGTATTTAAAATGTTTGGCTTCTCAGAAGTTCCATTTAATAAGCCTTGACCTGGAAGTTGGCCAAGAGCTCTTGGCACTAGATGTGACCACTATTCTAAGAAACCATTTCTTATAATATTAAGTAGAGCAAAGGGAAGACTATCACTGGATACATATTGCTCTATTGATACAGCTTACGTGTCTTGTAAATTATTAATGGTGGGCACATACTATCAGAAAAGTAGAAAAATATAAGCAATTTTTTCTTATTTGAGATGAAAATTAGCTTCTAAACTATGTAACGCTATAACAAGAGGTTCCGTCCCCCACCACACTAAAGTTGAAACCAGGGCCTCTCCACTAAACTCTTTGCCTAGCCCACTTTTCATTTTTTAATTTAAGAAAGAGTTGTTACAAGCCACCAAATCACCCAGGCTGGACTTAAACTTGTGATACTTCTGCCTTGGCCTCCTAGATGCTGGGATTACAGATGTGAACCACCACATACAGCCTCCTATTCATATTTTTTTTTATTAGTGCGTGCTTGCCATTTATACTATTATAGTCCAGACTTGACTTAGAATGAAGATCATTCTGCCTCAGTCTCCCCCATGTTGAGATTACAAGAATGCACTGTACTTCCACACTCAGCTTTTTAACATACACACGCGCACACACAGGGTATTGGGGATAGACCCTAGAACTTTGTCACTCAGCTACATCCAGCTTTTTTAGTTTTTATCTTGAGACAGGATATCACTAAGCAGCTAAATTTCCCAGATTGGGCTTGAATTTTGGGTCCTCTTGCCTTAGACTCCCAGAGCGCTGGGATTAGAGACCTGCACCAAAGTACCAAACCACACTTGGCTTTTAATATCGACTTCTCCCAGGGTACAATAAATCGGGTTTAAGCGCTCTCCATGCCTCTGTCTCCTGGGACTGTGTGTGCACACTACTACACCCAGCCCTTATTTTCTAAAATTTCTGTTTAATAGAAATGGCAAGCACAGAGGCTGCATCTTAGTTATAGTGTATCACCTCGAATAGCTTGAAATTAACATACTACTCACTATCTCCTGACTCTGAAAATATTCTGTAATTCAAGTTTCTCAGAAAGCTATGTATTATTTTTGCAGTCTTGGGATCAAACCAAGGTCTTTGCACTGAGTTAAATTCATGGAACTTTTCATATCTTAATTTAAGACAAAGTCTTTTTAAGTCAATTATTTACTTAGGTTGAGCTCAAACGTGTGACCCTCCTACCTCAGCTTTTAAGAATGCAGGAATTACTGGTGTGTGCTAACTGGTAAACAGCGTTAATCAGTTAATTGTCTTCCTCATTAATGCTAAAATACTTATGACAAATATTTGTATGAGAGTCAATTTAAAATTCTTTGGAAAATCATATTTTGATCCTAGACCACAGATTCAGACATTTATTGAACTGAGTAATTATTGCAAAATGAAATTACTCTTAAATTCCATAAGAAAACTAAAGGCAGAATAGAACGCAGCAGCAAATCACACTTTCCCCGAGACCTGAAAGTTCCCCAGCTCCTAAAAGTAACAAGGAAAACAAGGAAGAAGAAGAAGGAGGAGGAGGAGGAGGAAGAG